>OZ010694.1:12495533-12572800 GCA_963932265.1 Thymelicus lineola
GCGAGGCAGATTAAGGTTTGATATATAAGATCCAACTATATTACATAAAAAGTCTTCTATGTTTTCTAAATTGAAGATAAATAGCCAGTTTATAAAAGCGAATAAATCATGCAATGATTTTAGAAAAAACGTTAGTTACTAGAATACATTTTCCAAAAGTACATAACCGTTATTGGTACAAACACGGTATCGCTTCACAAAATCTGTAGAGGAAATTCCACCTCTGTGACCCTCTCGAACAAACTGCACCTTTGTTCCTTCACCCTGAGTCAGATATTATTTCACTGTACAGATTTTATTTCACTCTTTCGAGGTAGGTATAATCTGTTCAACATTGGAATTCTTTCATGAAGAGTATTAGAAGTGTAATCATATCAATTATTTAATCATAACAAGTATGTAATTATTTTATTGAGTTTGCTTTTCTGCTTTTGTTGCATTCAATTGTTCTTTTTTATTTCTTTACTTGTATACTATATTATAGTTGTATATACCTACTAGTAAGTCTCGTACTACGTATAACTTACTACTTATATTACTGTCGTCTATGTTTTTTGTATGGATTGAGGGTTGCTATTTACATCCATAACTTTATATGATGTTGTAGGAAAAATGGGATGTCAGAGACTTCGCCAAATCCATAGGCATATTACGATATCTCAGGGAATGTTGAATATTTACTACATATTGTAGGTATGTCACTACTAAAAAATATGTATTTCTATTATAAATTATTGAAATATTCTGTTTTGTAATAATCACTGGACTCTTGTGTCAGGGAAATGACGTAAATATTTGTTCTAATTCCTGTTAATTATAAAAATAATCTGTTTTACTAAAAAAACGAAAATATGAGATACTATAAGTAACTATTAGGTATTATAAAAAATAACTATCACAACTTGAGATTATTACTACACACCACTTACACACTATAGTGCTATTAATACGATCCATTCCTAAATTCAATAAAACCGAATGTTTTTATCGAACGTCTTTGGACACGTAACGGTAACATTACTTTGAATTGATCGGTTTCTTATTCAATTTATTTTCCAGATTATCTGAAACATAATTATTATAACTCAGAACTGCCATAAAGACAATCTTTTCGTGATTTGTTGTTTTTCAGGAATATAAATTCGCATACTCGTATTTTAATTGCTTAATAAAAATTCAAGTATTATACGTATTTGGTCAAAATGATATGAAAACATATTTGGTATTAAACATTTTAGCACGTGATCTAATTATTTTTCTTACGTAATTAATTAAATGGTTACAATACTGATTTTAACTTTATAAATATCATTAAGTGTTTTTTATATACTATTCTCGTAAGTGGCTTATTGGTGATTTATTATGTCAATAATAGGCTCAAGATTTTTAAGATCTAATTGAAAGAAAATAAAATATTTGGACTGGAAACTTCCCAAAATATTTCAACAAAATTTGGTCATGATATAGGTACCAACTTTCATAGCGTTCCTAATTTCAGTCGTTTTATTTTTATTGTGTTGGCTTTATTGCGTACATCTGCCGCCGTCTGTTCGCGAAATTATTATTAAATTCGCTTGTTTTATGAAACTGGACGCGAAGTAAGGCTTACATAAATTTTACAACTGTGCGTGACGTAAACACCTTGCGATCTTAGAATTCTGCCTTCTGTTTTGTAATAATAAAATTTGTTACAATTAAAAGCCGACCCCTTATTTATAAAAACAAGCAAAGTTATAGAAGGCTATAAGCGTTCGGTTTCTGTCACTCTTATGAAAAACGTTATAGATAAAACATTCGCACCTTCAGTGGAAAAAAGGCATAAGATGAAAATTGCAATTTTACAGGAGAGCAAAAAATATGTGAAAATATCAGTGAGCAGTCAAAGGAATTTACATTACGATTTCTTGCACAAAGCCGTCAAAATTCATGATAAAAATTAAAAAAAATTGAGCATAATAATATGTAGCTTTTTTCCCTCTTTCCAATCATATTAATAACTAAAATTCAACGTAAGACGACTTACGCTTTTTTTCCACTGAGGGTGCGATATAATAACAGTGCAATAGCTATTATAAAATAGGTTTATTAATCGTTTACCAAAATCTATGCTTACGTGGGACAAAGTTGCGTGGGATTGACTAATGCATCCAGGAATATTTTACATTTCCTGGAAAATAAACGCCTTAAGATTTCACAACTTACATTTCTGATATGTAAGTATTTTTTCTTTAGAATTAATACCTCCAGTAATCAGGTTGGATAGGATAATTTTCATGCATTTTCTTGACATATTTTTAATTATTTTAAAGAGTATTTGTTTCCCTAACAAGCCCTTTCATTTGTCTAATGTAAATTAGGTATATGACACTTTTATCACAGATTATAGAATTTTTGTTATCCATCTCACTTACAGCTTCATTTACACGTCCATTACGTCGATTCTGTAAGCATGAGTTATGTCGACGGACAGACAGACAGACAGATCAGAGTTTCATCGCACGGAACCCTAATAAAGGGACGATTGCCGAATTTATCTGACTATAACGAAAGTATTCGATAGGATCGGAAGGTGAATCGTAAAGTACTTTTTATGGTTATTATTATTACAATGAAAGGTCGGTTGAATCCTATAATCAGATATTGAATCCCACATCGGAAGCACATCCTAAACCAGGTAGCTATCGTTAAAGCCAATGAGATTTAGTGTGTTTAGTAGATACGAGTTTTACTAGGCATAACGGCGGCGTAAAGTAAACGCGAGTTAACTAAAATTTGCATGGGACCGAAGCTTTTCTTTTCACTGCCGCGAGATGGCTCTGCTTCGGTTTCCAAGCACGTGTTTCTCCTCTTGAGGAGGCTCAGAGCATAACACCACGCTGCTCCAGTGGGGATTGGCGGAGGATTAGATATTGACTCCATTTGTAAACATACCATATTTTGTAAGCTTCGCATTCATTATTATAAAGACCATAAAAGTTCTTACTTCTGGTAATAGGATTGATCAGCTGTTAGCCTGTAATGCATGGAGAATTATGCCCCTGTAGGTTTGTACAAGAGTTTCGTGCACTTCAGAAGGCCTCTTTATCCTAAAGTCCACAATACTAATCTTTAAGACTACCCGCGCGGAATATAAAAGAGTCTCTATCAGAAACGCCAATTACTTCCGAAGCAGAAAGTTCGTTCGGTAAACGTCACGTTATTGAGAATCCGTTCTATAAATCTGTTCATTGAACAGCGTGTTCTCATAACGTTTTTCGATACGGCTTAGATTTTATTATTTAGGCTTATATTTTGAATAAGGTATTTCTAGCTTTTTCTGATATGTTAACGCCTGTAAAAATTTCTTTTAGTCTTAACTACAAATGTGAGCTGAAATTTTAATAACCTGTATAAGCTATATACATAATTTTTTCGAGCTTTAGTCAACCGGTTTTAGTGTATCAATAAAAAAATGATTTTATTTTATTTTAATGGTACCGAGCTGTTGAGTATTTGTAACTAGGGACAAAATATATGTTCGAAACAAGCAACAAACAAGCAAATTCGTATATATGGTTGCAAACACTCGTTGAAAATACTCATTATATTATTAAACACACATTTTGCTGACACGTGTATTCATAATATTTGTATTTAATATCGTTACTTTTGACCCAATTAAATTGGCGCGTGAATCTCACCTTGAATTCATCCACCGTGTTAAAAATATGATCTTGATACTCCAACTACTGTGCTAGTTTTACAAGGATGTCATTAATTTAATTTTTGATGTCATTGATGTCATTTGATGTCATTGATGTCATGTCATTGTTTTATTTGATGTCATTGACATGATGTCATGTCATCATGTCATTAATGATGTATTGTCATTATTATTGTCATTGTTGATGTCATTAATGTCATTAACCCCAATGTTAACGATAATAACAGTACACACTCATAACCCCACATCATTGAAGTATTATTACTAGCTTATAGAAACGACACCGCGAGCACCATGTATGTGCCAATGCATTGGCGCCACGTGGCTTCAATCTTCAATGGATTCGTTCCATTTTGAAAGGAGAACGGGTTCTCCATTTTGAAAATCGAACCTCCCGGGCGGGACACACATTTTGTTCGAGATGTCTGTTCTTTGACATTATACTTCAATGATTTCCTGCGTCGTAGGTGGTATGGACAGCACACAAACATTTAATTGGATTTCACATCTCGCGAGCTCGCTCTTTCAATCTGTCAGCTGTCAGAAAGGTGACGTAAGCAAATCGATCAGTAATTTAGTTACTAATGCAAAATGAAGCAAATGTCTTGCCTAAAAGCGGACCTTTGTTCTTGATACCAAAGCACTTTGTCTGGTAAGAACGATCTTATTACGTCGGATAAGGTTTCGAAACACACGATTGAGCGACGTTCGGTTTTTATAAGATTGAAAATGGATTGATATAGTGTCTTATTAGGTTTTGCTTTTCACGGTTTTTAGGGTTCCGAAGTAAAATCGGAATTCTTATAGTTTCGTCATGTCCGTTCGTTCGTCCGTCTTCCGAAGCATAAGCGCCGAGACCCTAATTAGTGCTAAAACCTCTTAAATAAGCTTTTTGTGGTAGGTACGTTTTTCCGTGTATAATTTATATAAAATTTCTGAGAAAGCGAGCAGTGATAGCCTAGTGGTTAGAACGTTGTAGGTCTCCTGAACGCGGGGGCCTGGGTTCAAATCCTGGCACGCACCTCTAATTTTCAAATATCATATTATGTGCGTACTAGAAGTTAATTTATCACTTGCTTCGGTGAAAGAAAATATCGTGAGGAAACCTGCACACCGGAGAGTTCTCGATAAAGTTCTCAAAGGTGTGTGAAGTCTAACAATCCGTACTTGGCCAGCGTGGTAGACCCCTCACATTGTGAGAGGAGACCCCGAGCCCAGCAGTGGGACAATTATGGGTTGTTGCTTTTTGTTTTGGGTTATTATGATTAATTTACAAGGAAAACTATCACGGCTATTAGGCCTTACCACTTATTTTGGAACTCTACATTGCGCGTAGCCTGAAACATCTTCGTACGACACTGTACCACTCGTATTTCCCTTAAGATTCATAAAAAATCAGGAGAATTTAGCTGGAATTTAACGCGGAAAATTTCACATAAACCGGTAGATAGTAAAATTTTCGTGTAAAATAATCCATCTATCGACGAGACAAATTTGATCTTAGATCAGGCGACTCATCTGGTTATGTATCGACTATTGACCTAAAACAATATAAACTTACGAGTTAAGTGAATAAAAGCCTCACAGAGGTAACGTCAAAATTAGAAGTAACGTCACCGCATTCGCTAGCGCTAATTGTTTTCTTCCATAGCTCTGTATTCCTCCAAGTATCTATTGATACTAAACCTTATTGCTTATTCTATACAGTTGACAATCTATTGTATGTTTCGAGAGAGTCCGGTATTATCCAAACGCCGTACCGCAGTGTAAATTCTCTTCAGAGATTGTAGAGAGATAGGTACCTATAGCAGCACCGTGACTTGTTAGCTAAACCATCACTGAGGAGATCAACGGATGAAATAGGTTGAAGCTCAGGTTGAAGGATAAAACGGATTTATTTGGGAGAGGTTTGAGGAAGTTATTTAATCTACTCATTTTATAAGGGCATATTTCGACAATGCCAGATATGTAATCTATGGTTATTTTATTAAAAATGCAAAAGTTAAACTTTACTTTAAGTGATCAGCGTTGTCATGGATATTCATAACATCAGGAGAATCACTCATGGGCAGCCTAGAATCCGCTTTTGAAAAGACTAAAAAGACCGTATTAATATACTGTCTTTCCAACAGCATCTATTAAGCTATAATGGTTACGCAACAAGAGGGCCAATTCCTCACGAAGATAAACACCGGGAAATAGTACAAGTGGTCTTCCTTGTTCTCCCAGTATTTGAGGGTACTGGAAGAGAACCTAGGAAAAATAGTGTGACCTGTACAGTACATAGCTGGGGGAAGACCCAAAAAAGTCGGGTCTTTGGACGTGGCGTAGGAAAGGCGCCGACGTGTTATTTGAAAATCTTGGAACCTTCCTTTTGTACCAGATATCTATCGTATTTTAGTGGATAAAAATCCACAATTCACATAATCCGTTGGATATCTTCAGATGATTTCCCCTTTGGAAAACAGAAAAAAAAAACCTGTATTATACCTCGCTATCAACGATGGACAGGACAGAAGGTAAAAAGCGATAAACTTTCCAATTGAAAATCCAAACAACATACTAATTTTAATGCAGTTAAATACAGCGTAATCCACGCGAATTGAAAATCGTTTACCCTCAGTAAACAGTCGAGAAAGCCTTTTCATTTAGGACATAGCGTCGCCGTGTCGTCTCATGACGCCTCTCAAGACGTTTTAAAGTTTCCGCTGTCGTGATATCGATATATTTATTTGCGTCAACCTAAAAGCGAGCGTCGCTACTTAGCGAGCTCGAAAATGACGGAAATTCTGAAATAAATTTCGATGTTATAGAGTAACTTGTATTTAGATAACGGTATTCCATTTCACGTCGGTTTATCTGTTCTGAAGTTAAAATAGAAAGGATTATAAGAGAAATGTTTTAGAATGTCAGGATTAGGCCAGTTGTTAATGTTCCATCAATTTTTAATCCTCAAGTTAGCAACTGTCAAAAAGTAACTTTGTTTTGTAAATTGTTTCTTCCTCATCCTGAGATTAAAGAAAAATATATTATTGAAATCGGCCTTGAATCAAGAATATACACTTCAATTGACAACACTATAAATGATGATCCATGCATATTACCATGCCGGATTGCCGTGCCAAGGGTCCTGGACTCGATTCCCAGTGGTGGAAATTAGAATGATGAGTTTGAATTTTGTGATGAGTGTGTATGTATGTTCTTGTCTTCGAGTGTTGTCCATGGCATCCACGACATAGGGAATCTTAGTGTGGGAGAGGTGGGCAGAAATTACTATCCATTCATACAAATCAATACAAATGTATACTTATTATTACTTGTTTATTAGTATAGCACATACGACAGATACAAAAAGATGGGAGAAGATGAATGAATGTGAAAGGTAGTGACCGAGCGATATTAATTGTATGGATGCGAAATAAATCACGGAAGATGGGAAAAACGTCGTGCCCACTTCAGCTACATTATTGTATATTTTTCCGGGTGAGCCCAGCCGTAATAGTTTCGACTCGACCTTGCCCTATCGTTATCATGATTAATGGTTATATTGTCAAAACTAGCAGCTTTTCCCAGAATAAAGCGCTGCGAAATAAGAGGCTGTATGTTTTGCGAAAGGATAAAAAATACTTGTTTTTTATTTTTAATCTCGGACGCAAAAAGGTTTGTTATGAGTTTGGCGCGCGCGCGTGTTTATGTATGTGTGTGTGTGTGTGTGCGTGCATGTGTGTGTGTGCGTGCATGTGTGTGTGTGTGCGTGCATGTGTGTGTGCGTGTGTGCTAATGTGAGAGTTTCCCTCTGTGGCATCGTAGTTACTAGACGATTGGACCGATTTTGAGGCGGTTTTTTTCTTTGAAAGCTCATACACTCGAAAAAATATTTTACTAGGTATTCTTTACATCAACATATTATTATATTAGTTACTTGTGAACTGAATGTAATAAAACAAACATTATACGTTACAATCTTACAAGTATTAAATCGTAAAAGATACTAAAATTTCTCATGTACGATACACGATCCGAACAGATACGATACACGGTATCATTCATAAACTCAGATTAAAGAAATAAAAGGCAGATATATTCATCCAACTAAAATGTGAAGCTACCAAAGCAAATACAAACTAAAAAAGCAAATACAAACCCGATTCAGTACTAAAGAAAGCGTCAAATAGCTTTCATGTCACAATTGTCAAAATTTATTAAATAATTTTCTCAGATAAAATGCCGTCTTGCAATTTTAAACACTGCTAAAGTTGTTCCCAAAATCAAGCAAAAGAAGATTAGATATCTTTTCACAGGTAACTGTTCATTATTTTATTATTTATTTATAATAATATTTTTGAGGTGCGCTCGGAACACGAAACCTCGACAGTTATTCAATTTTATACCAGCTTTATATGAAAATCGATTACCCTAAATTAAGGGAAATATGCATGGGTTATTTGAACACTGATCGATTATAAACTTATAACAAAAAAAAATATTTTAAAAGTAAATAGTTGTATTTATTTAAATCTAAAAATCAGGAAATGCAGCCAATGCATAAATACCAGTCGCTGGGTTATTACAAACATAAGATAGATTATACAAAGGATTAGAGGGATAAAATAAGCATTTTAACATAGGTAAACCTGGTTGATTGAAAATAACACGTTTGCCTACGATAAAATGCACGATTGAAAGAAAATATTGTATTCTATTTTAGTTCCTGTTTAGCCTACTCAATAAATTATTTTATTTTGCAGATTGCCGACAAATGCTATTATACGAGATAAATGGGATTTTATTATTCCTCAAAGTAGGCAAGATTGGCCATCCAAATTTTGCTTTGTTTATTCATTGCAATTTAATGAAGATGACGTATATTATATATATTTTTCATGTATTTTAATTATAATAAATGTATTAAAATTTTGATATTTTTCAATGAAAAATAACTACCCAAAAGAGAAAAAACCATAAATTAAAACAATTCAACATATTAAGTACTGTATATTAAAAGAACATTTGACATATTTAATATCTATACTTTTTGATAACTAGTTATATAATAATAAATAATTTGCCAATTTAATTGTGCATAATATTTCAAGTCGAAAATATGGCAAAAAAATTTACTAAATTGCAGGAGATTGTGACTTTTTGTTTTCAATGTGGCAACTTACACACACAAAGAAGTATGTGTCTCTACGATGCCACTGTTAGCTGTCAATATGGTTGTCATGCACACATAGTGAAAAAGCGGCTTCACGTCATTCGTTGCATTTCTTTGCGAAAGTTATATCTGCCTTTTATTTCTTTAATCTGAGTTCATAAAACACAGATTTCACAAACAGATTTCACGCTCGTTGTATGTACAGCCAAGTTTATTTCAATTCCTGTTACATTTGTCGGTATTATTGCTGCCCGTAGTGGGAATCCGGTCGGTATTTATCGGTTTATAGAATGTACAGTCAGCAAAAGATTTAGATATGCAGATTTAGGTATGCATTATTCTAAAACTGAAACTGAACTGCACTGCACAGAAATAAATGTTTTTCTTTCTTTCTCTCTTTGTTAAAACTTTCTATAATATTAAATATTACATCTTTGCGTTTTAATCAATGTAAAATGCTACATTTTACGCAAAGTACGATTTAACACTGATAATAACATAAACATTCTGTAATATAAAACATTACTGAACGTTTTAGTTTCATGCCCTGCATAATTCTTTTGCTGACTGTTCAACGGAAACAAATTTTCACATACGGCATTGATTTCAGGGATTGCGGTTTCGATGCATTGTATGGCATACGTATGTTTACGCGATGTAATCCATGTGTAAATTAACGATTTTCGACTTTTGTTTCTTTCGCCTTTTCTGGCTTTTGTTTCATGTCTTTAGTAATTGGGAATTTTACTATGGCGAATTCGTTTATTCATTCTTTCAAGACTTTAAGACAGTGTACCTACAGTGTATATTGATCAGCAACAAATTACCATTTCCCATACAAAGAAGTCCCATAAAAACGGAATTTCAAATACACTAATAAAAACCGGAGGATGCACTAATAAAAATGGAAACTAAGCGTAAAAACACTTGTATAACAGAAACACTTTAAAAATAAAAGTAAAATAAATTAAAACCTTAACTAAGTTTAACCGGATACTTGTATAGAATGTACAGACAGCGTCAAAAGTAAATAATGAGCAAGACAAGTTGACGGGTCACTTGACAGATGATAAATTAGCCCTTAGCTCACTGAGAAAGAACTGATGGACCCACGTACCTAATTAGATTTGCAAAAGAAAAAAATTAAAGTCATATTAACAATAGTAATTTACAATATACCCACAGGTTTTTATTCAGTTATTGTGCTTTACCATAAGATGAGATTATAAAAAGTAAAAAAAATAATGAAGTTAGTTGTAATTTTTTTATGAAAAGGTCAGCAAACGAGCTGGACTATCCACCTAAGTGACTATCGTCGCCCATGGACATTAGCGACACCAAAGTAAGGCATTGGCGGTCAAGAAAGAGAGAAGAAAAAAAAATAAAGAACTGGCTCTCAAGCCCCCAGCCGGAACACGAAGAGTCACTTGAATTGTATTTATTATTAAAATTAGAATTTAATATCTGCTCTACCTCCCGACCAGTCCCGGATTTGTCAATAGGCCGTATAGGCCACGGCCTAGGGACGGCAGCGTCCTAGGGGCGGCAGAGTTCAGAAGATGATATTACAGATGATTTTGTTATTAAAAAGTGCCGTAAAAACTTGTAATTCTTGTTTTTTACGTACTTTCTTAGTCATTCAGTGCCTTCCTTAATATGAATTAAAAATTATTATTTTAGAAAGGTACATGGGGTGGCGGAAATAAATTGGCCTACACTGATATAAAAAAATATAAATCTGGCACTGCTCCCGACAGTACTTGATTTGCTTTAAAATAAAACAAAGATGCGTCCAGTCTTATAATCGGTTTTCGATAAACTCATTCAGCCGGAACAATGCAGTTGTTCTGTTTGCTCAAGAGCCGGTCTTTGTGTAAAGTTTGCAATCGAAAAGTTAAGAGTTGACGGTGTATTTTTGTTTAAAGATTTAAACGCTTCTGTCACTCACTGTACCCACTGTTTTTTGTTGTCTAAGATCTGGTATTTTGCTTGTTAAAATGCTACATACATATCTACAATTCGACTGTAAATAAATAAAGTTTTTTGATAAAAATGAAAAAGTGATACTAATATAATTATTTTTATTTATTCATAATTTATTTACCGCAAAAATTATGAAAAAAGAGATCTCTCATGGGATTATACATATTCTACTATGGGGTACTATTCATAAGTGACTACGAAGACCGGATAAAATCGTAAACACCTGCAATGTAACAATATTTAACGATTTACAAATGTAAAGATGCTGAGCGCACATTTTACAAACCCAATTTAGTGCCTAGATAACTAATATTAGTTATATTAGTTATTAGTTAGTGGTACTTATATCTACAGCTTATTTTTTTCCTTTTTTTATTTAATTTTCAATACATGGTTGCCTGAAAAACAGTTCATATATGATGGGTTTATAAAACAATATGAACTAATACGTTATGGAAACGTTAATTTTATCTATTTGGGTAATTATATAATTTTTAGGGTCTTGTAAGTAATTTACGACCTACTAACAAGCAGGTTTTTTAAATCTCTAACTATGGTACACCAAAATCATAAAAAAGGCGAGAATAATAATCCATAAAAGGTTCACTTATATTTTGGCATTATTTATAAGTCTAGCGGAGCGGATTTTCCCGCATTAAGCATTTGATTATCCTTGCTCATTTTATATATGGTATTGCGAAATATCACGTGGAGAAAAAAATATCACAAAGTAGGTATATACACACAGAAAGATAACTTAAATGATTAAGCCACACATAGGTCCATATTAATAAGCCGATCTTAGGGTGCTTTTCCACCAGAGATGTGCTATGTTACATTGCTATGGATGCGTTTGATATCCACCAATCATATTCATTGGTGGAAATCAATCAATTTATTGAACCAATCATATTTATTGGATTTCACATCTTCGCAGCATAGTTGCATAGCACATCTCTGGTGGAAAAGGACCCTGAAGTATTCGTATGAAATAGTGTCATTGGTAAGATCTAAAATCCAATGAACTAATATACTAAAATTGTTTTCTTGAACCGAGATTGGTCTATTAGTTCGGTTCATAGATACAAAAATAAGAGTGATCTGCTCAAATAAAAGAAAGAAAGAAAGAAACATTTATTCCGACATAGGCAACAATGTTTAAAAATCGGTGGTATATTTATTTCATATACAACAGTTTATTAATTGCATTCGGAGTTGCAGCTACCGACATGCCGGAAAAGGGTCGCACTCAGAAAACGGCGTAGCAAGTAGCAGGTACTTTCTACGTCCTCAGATTTAATACTGCTATGCATTTTACTAGACCAGCCGTAGTAAAAAGTTGCGCACGAAGTTATGGTCAGTTAAATTCTCCATAACTCATTTTCTACCTCGCTTATTCTTTCTACGAATAACCTAAGAGCGAGCAGTAATTATTACCCCACGCTATGAAGCACTTTTAATTCAGAACAGTCTGTCTACTAGTGTTCATATAATAAATGCTGCTCAATCCTGCTCTTACTTATTTTTTAACCGACTTCAAAAAAAGCAGGAGGTTCTCAATTCGACTGTATTTTTTTTATGTTTGTTACCTCAGAACTTTGGACTGGGTGAACCGATTTTGATTATTCATTTTTTAATCGAAAGCTGGTGCTTGTCGTGTGGTCCCACATAAATTTGAGAGAGATTTGACAATAGCATCCATGTCAAAAGCATATAAGTCTTAAATTTGAAGTCGGTTATTTTTTTGTTAAAATTTTAGATTATTAAGTCCGTGAACAGTGTTTATGCTTGTGTGCGTTACTAAAGCGTGCTGTGTATGCAGTGATACTTCTGTTTTCTTTCGATTCTGTGACAGAGTATACCTACTTACTGGAAGATAACAATGTTGAGATTGCTTTAGGCTTGGGAAATATATCAAGGAGAGAAAGAACCTTTTATTTTACGTCAAGGGTGATGATCATTGATGGAAAGCTATCCCTCAATTGAAGTCATCTGATATTACGACGTTTATCATCCTCAACGGCATCTGTTATTCTTATATTTTAGGTCCTAGAAAGCGTAAAATAGCTTATAACTTCTCATAACCGATAAGACATTATTTTCGATTCAATCCTGCTCTTGATTAGTATTTGATTGACGATTAACGTATACAAAATCACTTTGATTCTAGATTTAGGTTTCAGCGGTAATAATTTAATTTCCCAGTTTTGTGTGGGTGTATGTATTCGGGTCAAAAGGTCGGGATGTTATCCTGGATTACTTATTTTTACATTTATTTGAATTTTTATCGTAATAGCTTTTACTTTAATTTGAGCAGCGTTAGTGTGCTTATATGCTTCGTTAGTCAGTTTTAGCGTTAAAAACATTATATTAATTTCTATATCAATTAATTTAGCACCGATAATAAAGATGTCGAACAGACGAGTGACACCTGTGACATATTTTTACCACGGTAAAGATATAAACAGTAGTCGCTCTTCATACAAACGGCCGAAAAGCGCGTTATACCTACCCACATCCGAATACGCGTGCGATACGTGGGCAACAGCGGCCGCTGCGTGGCGATTGCCGACAGGCGAACGAGCGGAGCTTGTACCACGGTCCGGTTGGTACAAATAACAATTTTTTTAGTTTTACGAATATAATATGAATGACGTGATAAAGAATATAATGATGAATCTATGAATCTCGTCTGGAAATAATTGTACCTAATATTGTAATTTGTAATAATTGTAATTTGAATATTTGCGTCTAATTTGTCATTAAAACGTTATTGCTACTTGCTACTGTAACTTTGATTTCAATGTTATAAATTAATTTAGCAATAGGTATAAAGTTTGTAGAATCGGACAGTTGTACCTTTTTTATTTACCTTAACCTGCAAGAAGAACTTACCATACCCTAAGAGTCTCTGTCTCTAATACAATACTGAATGCTTACGAACCTTCACAGTACTAATAAAAACACAACATAGATTTTTATGGAACACTTCCTTTTTATTCACAATGAATTGCATTTATTAAAATAGAAAATATAACATTTATAAATACAAAACTACAAAGAAACTCAAGTCGTTTTATAAAATTAAAATACTGTCGGCGGACAGCCCTAGCGCGCGGCGACGTGTAGGCAAGTTTTTCGAGAATCGGGCCGAGTTACGTTACTGTATATATGTGTACTGTGTTTTTACTAACGCATAGGAAAATAATTTCCACCACCTTACATTATTATTTATAAAACTATCTATGTCTGTGGTTCTAAACGTTAGCAGTTACAAAAAACCAGACTGATTTTAGTAGAAGGTGCAAGTATTCCTTAATCCGAAATATGTAGTACAATCACCCAAACTGATCAAGAATGTGATAAGTCCAACTACAAAATGCAGAACGGGACTGCGGACCGTATATCTCTCCAGTCTTCTCCTGTAAAAGTGTCTCCGTCTCCTGTCCGTGCCTCATCCAGTCCCGTGAGAGCTCTAACATCTCCCTTGAAGTCGTCACTATCTCCTGCTGGAAGACAGCGGTCTCCTAGACGATGTCAGTTCGCGGCACCTACAGAGGACTCGCGGGACAAGTGTGGAAGCTCCTGGTTGTGTCGGCGAGGGGCTGGTGCGGGGACTGATGACTCGGATGGGGGGTCCCCTGGACCCAGCGCGCCACACCTGCAGGAGGAGTCCGCGCCGCCGCCCAAGAACTGCTTCAGACTGGTTATGTTAGGGTAAGTGTTAGTTTATCGTAGTACATCAGATAATGTAGAGAGGATAATATTAATTCATATTTTTTTAATTGCATTAAAAATTAATATAAGAAGTTATAACTTATTGAATTGCAATAAAAATAAGAAAAAATAGTGTAATTAGACAGTTTTCATATTTAGATATTTTGTATGGACCCTTTCGGGTAAAAACGTGGTAACTAACAAGGAATTTTTCATATGTCTTTTTCAGTAGCAGTACCTAACTAAGTAGGTAGTTTTGATTCGCTATCGTCACCCAATCGAATGATATTCGTGGCCTGCCTGTAATTATAATACAGAGCCCCATTAACCTAGCAATTTTAATGTTTTTAAACGAATGTCTAACTCTTCTCCGTTCTACAAATCAGAGAATAAAGATACAACGTAATCAAGTAGGAACGCAAAAATAAGTTTATTAAAATATGAGCCGCCGCCGACGTTTATAAATGAAAAAAGGCTTTTACAAAACTTTAAGCAACACCTGTTTGGCAATGAACAAGCTCTTTAGGACTACAATTTAGGCACTTATTCAACATTTCCAGTATTTTTTCTTAGTGATGCTATTTTAGAGGAACTTGGGCATTTTTGGTATTAACCCACAAATGAGCAGCAGAGCCGCGTAATGACGAATATTCTGACATCCAAGAAAGAAGACGAAAACCTGCTCATTAGAGCATTCAACTATAATGGAGACACAATGATTCTACACTATAATATTAATTATGAATAATTTTAAATAAATTCAATTCGTTTAATGATAATATTACCGTATACCACACGCAAACTAAATAATATTGTGGTCTGTAGTTTCGTGTTAAGTGACATAATTGAAGATAAGATTACACGCGCAGGAAATTAATTAACTACTTAATTGAACACTAATCAAATTACATTCGTGCTACTCAAATATTAAGGTCCTAAAATTTATTTTAATTAAATTAATTAAGAAATAAACAAAATGTAACTGTAAATTTTAAATGAAACCCCTGACAGTATTATTTTCACTAAACATAGCTAAGTAGCTTTCATTATATTTATGCGGCGAACTGCCATCATTTCGTCCAAACTGCGATGCAATAAAGGTCGTACTGAAAACTAGTACCTGTGGTTCGCCGCGGCATATGCTGAGTGCGTACCTTTTTTGTTGATTAGTGCTGCAGCAGGTTATGAAATACTATTATGTAACTATTTAATTTCATAATTGCTTTATTAAGTAACAATTTATAAATTGTTGCATTGCATAATGCTTAACAAACTAAATTAAACTATTTCTTTCTTTTTTCTAATAGTAGATGGTTATACAATCTTGACTACGTCAGTTTTCAAACATAAAACGCAACATAATCGGTCAATTCTAGTGTTGCCAACTTAGCCCTTTTTACGGGTTTTCAGCCCCTCAAATAATTTTTTAGCACCTAGCCCAATTTCTAGCCCCAAAATCATTTTCCGCTATCTCACGAAGTTTTTGATGCAATCGATCGAAAAAACGATAAAATGTAGTGGAAGATGTCGAAAAAAATTACCATAATCATACTTGTAGAGCGTCTAACGACCTTTTTTTTTTCGCCGTCACCTCTGATAATTAAGCAATAGCCCCTATTTTCAATGTATTGGACGAATCTAGCCCTTTTTTTAACTGTGTTTAGCCCCTAAACCTGATACCGAGTTGGCAACACAATTCGTTTAGTCGAGCTACAATGCCACAGACAGCTCGAACTTATAACACCCTATTTTTGCATTGGGCGTTAGATACTAAATACTTTTTTTAAAATCCTAGATATAATGTATCATTCTCTTATATTTTTCGCTGATCTCCTTTCTCTTATCTGTTTCAAACATTATTCTTCTTAGACTTTTTAAAAGGAAACATCGTGAGAAAATCCGAGTACTTGAGATTTCTCCACAAAGTTCTCAACTGTGAAGTCTACCGCTTGGCCAATTTGATTGACTATTACAGCTAACACTGTTAGAGGAGACCTGAGCCCACCAATGGGACAGTCTATTGAATTATATTTGTACAAATGACAAACAAAAAAAATGTGTTTTAATGCTTACATAAATTTGCAGGCGCCAGTTTTTTACAGGCTTTTACAATTTGCATACAGGAAAACATTTCATCACTGTCATTTAAATCCGCCGTAAATCATTCGTAATCTATATCGACGACAAACCCGGTACCTTTTATGTTATATTATGTTTGAGGCAACATAAATTACAATAACATAAACATATAACATATTACAATAACATAGTATCCCCTCCCCACATGCCTAGTTCAAACACCGCGTAAATTGTCCTCGGCTGAGATATCAGCTGAAAACCGCTGTAATCTATTAATTTCGCGGTTCGACGATCAAAGTTGTGACGCGAACTATACTAATCCCTCTATGCAAACATTGTATATTGTAATGTTTATAAGCACACAGTGTGCATAGCCACCAACGACAGAATTTAGGGTGAAAATTTAAACGACATCGCATTTAAAATGCGTCGTATATCGTATAATAGACTTAAAAAATTATCAAAATGATAACTCCGTGAAAGAACAACATCACAAAATGCCACTTTCGCAAAAAGACAATTTCGCGAAAAGATTCTTTGGATTCCAAAGTGCGGTGCATTGGTAGAGGTATCCCAGGTGGGTTAAGTTCTGGGTAAAAATATTGGCCTATTCTTCGGCTATTAATAATATAATATATAATAGATTATATAGAAAATTGGCCTCAAAGGATTCACGTCTTTTCAAATTCATATACATACAAAGCTTTTCAGCTGAATACCGTGACGTGAAAATATAATTTTATTGTATAAACAACGAGGCGTTGCCTTCTTCGTTGTTTCATATTTAATTAGAGCATATTTATGTGTACGGTTCCTTAGGGTAAGGTAAAAGATAAAACTGGCGCAGTCATGAACAAACTTAAAAATGTTTGAATAACCTTTACTTTACTTTCACGAAACACATTATGTTCTGTTTGATCAGGGATTTGGGTTGTTATCAAATTCTAATAATGCCTGAAATTGGGAAACAATGAAGGCTTCGGATAAAGTTTCAAATAAGATGATCAAGCGATTTCAGAAAAATTGATTTGTGAATGGTTTCTTTATTCTGTACGAGTACTGTACAGAACATGATGTAGTTTTTATTAAATTTATTTTAACAATATCTACTTTAATACCCAAATAAATTTTACTACTTATTCAAAAAATTACATATTGCATGTTAATCTTGAATAAAGCCTCCTTGGTACGTATTTTTACCCAACTGCCAAGTGCCAAGGAAGGGTTAACTTTTTCGCGCGTATCTTGTATGGATGTATGTATATATGCGTGTAATATTCTTTTCAACACCCTTGCTCATAAATTGGTTTTTATCACATGGCTTTTACACTCATAAACTATGGTATTAAACACTTGTGCTTTTTTTTCTTGATCGCACTAGTGTTTTATTTTATATTCCATCAAATTAAGTTTGTACCTTGCTGAAAGATATTATTCATGCATTCTATTTGCTCTTAACTTAGCCGGGTTATAGTTTTATTTTTAAATTTCGGAAAAAAGTTTTGACTTAGATACGTTTCGTTTCAACATAAGACTAAAAATAACACTATTTTTGTAAAAAAAAAGAAGTGTACCACCTTGAATATGATAAATTGTCAACAACTTATTTACTTTAATTAATAATTCAACGTGAAACTAATTCATAAATACATAAATATTACATTTTTTTACATTTTGCGTTTTGGCTGTTTAGCGTAATTGTTCGTGCCTACGCTCCAATTTTTTTTTCTGCGCGCGCATAGCTAACACGCCGCGCGCAGAAAAAAAATATCAGCGCGCAGCGCGCCATTTTTAACAAACTTTCCGTCTGGTCTGTAAGCATTGTTTATTTGAGTACGAATAATTTGTTTTTTTACTCGTAAGTGTGTTGAAAAACGTCGTATGACACACGTGAGGTTTGGTCATTACGCTCTCGGTTTTCTTGCAGCACTCGCCTTCGGCTCGCGCTGTGCAATATCACCTCGAGTGCAATGACCAACATACCACACTTGTATCATAATGTACTATTTTTACCTCAAACCGCTAGACCAATTTAAAACAATTATGTTGAATCCGGTCGTTTTAAATCGAAGCGAAAGGCGCATCGAGCGGTGCTAACTTCACTTCGTCGCGTTATGGCAGAGTCGAGAGAGACTCACTTCGTTCTTGGCACTCAAGGCGACAACACTGTCTCTCCCGTTTCGTTTATACTCGTATTATAAGTGATAGCTTTTTTAATACAAATATACAATAATAGAAATATTATTTATTGTTCACCAATTTCAACACGACGCGGCAGTCTTATTGCTAATCAGCAATTTCTTCCAGACAACCTAAAATGATAGCAGCCGTTTTTTTTAATTTTTTAATTTATAAATTTAGGTTAGTTGATTTTGTTTCATCTCCACGATCAGAAATAAAACATATTATCTATTTATTGTAATGGAATCTATTGCGTTAGTAAATTGTCCAACTAACCGTTATCGAATAGGTATCTTCCGTACAAACATCGATCAATATAATAACAGTATTTTTTGGCTAAGATCAAAGTGTAGTGTAGTATTTAAATTATACAACTATACTTTACGATGGTAGATCGTGCAGAAAATTATTAAGTAAAAGATAACAAACAAATAAAATGAAATAACTTGCACGCCCCAAGAAATCTCCTGACTTTAGCTATTTCCTATACAGACACGTTATCGCAAAAGCGATGGAAAACTCTCTGGGGTGGGACAGGGATTACCAATTTACCCATTTTAACTTTTACATGAATACCGCAGTGCACCAAAAGCTGAATAATGGACAAAAGTAACTTTAGTAAAATAAAGCAAACTATAGTTAAACTAATTGCCGTTGGTCGTGATTTTCGTGAAGGTCCTATAACTGAGCTGAGTGTTAACTTTTTTGTCGCAAAAAGCAAAAGCAAAAAGCATCACCGATACTTTGGTGAAAAAAAGGAAAAATAAAGTATTGGGTTTTGGCTTTTAAGTCTTCAGTTGGAACACGACAAGCCGACTGGTTCAAGCAAGACATTGGTAGGAAGCCAGGCTTCATGGAAAGATAATGATAACCTAAATACATATGACTTAATAATAATATTGATAATAATATAAATCTTACGCGAAACCGTAATACCAGTCAGGGGGCTGTCTTCAGTCGCCTCTTACGACACCCTGCTAGCACGCCTAGCCTTCTAAGCCGTCCAAAAAATTCATTAATTTATTTCATTACCACAAATATGATACAAGTAGAAAAGATAGTAATTTAACAGGCGTTCAAACATATTTGGCCCATGTCGGCATGCAACATTTTAGTTATATTAAAATTTACAATATTACGTGCAATAACTAATTAGGATCGTATTTCATTTATAATATAAAACCAATCAATGAATACATAATATTGTACCATTATTTTTTCGATGAAATAAATACTTTCCTTCTTCAATAGTTAAATAATTTAGAGTCTTTTGGATTGTATGATCAAGTAAAAATTTATTTAGCGATCAATTATGTAATTATAAGTGACGAATGTAATCTGTGCTTGACTTGCCTATGTATAATATTTGCATGCTTTTAAGAAGCTAAATGTGAGAAACGTGTATTATATGAATAACTACCAACTCGCAATGTACCACATTTATGGCAAATAAATAAATGAAATGAATGAAATGAAATGAAATTAGGTATCCCAGTTCCATATTCTGATCTAGTCAGAATCAAACTTATTATTCTCAAAAACCTTTTCGTTGTATGTTTTAGAGAATACAACCAAAATCCTTTAGCAGGTGATGCTGTCCATTGTCGTGTCACAAGTGACGTATGGGCACACACAATTACGCTGGGAACAGGCGTTTTCTAGGAGAATTTATTGCCATGTATTTATTTGACACGAAATAAAACTAGGGCCAACTACTACACGTTCTTCTTTGTTCTTTTTGGCTAGCAACGCTAATAATGTAATCGCTTATATCTGCGGTGTTATCGATGGCGACGATGACCTTTGTCGGTGGTTCGTTAGCTCAATTTTCGGCAAGACAAGACAGTGATATTTAAATATATAGATAATGCTTCACACTCATAGCCCCACAGGAAACCCTGTGCTATGGTCAGTGGTCACACATAACACACAAACACAAAGACACACATTTCAGCAATAGTTTCTTCCCAAATTTCACTTCGATCGACTGCGTGGTATAAAATATTGGAAATTCCTTGGCGCACCCATTTCTATAGATTCCATAAATATATTTCATTTTCAAATATGTTTGGCATAACTGCCAAAAAACCTGTATTTTCAAAATTGTTTTTTCAAATTTGTTTCTACCTTTTTTATTTCAATTCTGCATAGTTCTCACCGAGCCCGATATTTTGACACCTCTCAACCAGCAGATAAATTCAATTCAGACAAATTCAAACTCATCATTCAATTTTCCGCCTAGCTGGGAAAACCACGATGATCCGGTATGATAATTCTTTACGCCAGACGAATCAATTAATTTAGAATATTTCTTCTTCATTAGAGTCGTAGAGTTAGTTTGTGTACCAACTAGGTTACGGTGAAGCATATTTTAGATTAAAAAACATTTGGTGGGACGTCGCTAGCAAATAAGTTTCATTCATCAATTCAACTGTATTTTTTTTCTTTGTTACCTCAGAACTTTCGACTGGATGTACCAATTTTAATGATTCTTTTTTTAATCGAAATCTGGTGATTGTCATGTGATCCCGCTTAAATTTGAGCGAGATCTGAGGAGTAGCTTTTGAGTTGAACTACATCAAAATCGGTCCATCCGTTTGGAAACTACGATGCCACAGACAGACATACAGATTCACAGATACACAGACACACAAATACCCTAACAGACCGATATACAAACAAGTCAAACTTATATCATCCCTCTTTTTTCGTCGGAGGTTAAAAATAAAACATTAAAGAACAATGTAGTCTACGTTTCACTCGCTACTCGCATTGGATGATACAAGCGTCTACCTGTTTAAGGATTACCGACGGACACTTCTCAAGAGGCCTCTACTTAGTTTTGCGGTATAACCAATTATAATTAATCAATGTCTCTGAAAGACGTGACGGAAATAAACGCAAGGAATTTCTGGATCGCTTCCATCTCGAGACTTTCCTTTCTAAAGATATTTACTAACTTTTGCTGCGAAATGCTTAGGGCAGGGTTTTTACCTTTTCATTATCGTGTACCGCTTGCAAAATTTTAAACAATCTTGTGGATCCCTTACAAAGTTAAGTGTCATTGAATGATTTATTACCGCTGTGGTAAAACGAATGCGATGGCTTCCCTTCTTTAAGTACGTAAATTAAATCGTGAGGTTGGTATTATCTTTAGGGACCCCTTACTGATCTTCGAATCCCTTCGGGGTCCAAGAAACGTTTGTTTTACAAACTTATCGTTTTTGATTTCCATTGATACGTATTTCTTTTTCGTTTGTTCTATATTTCTGTTTCTATAAATGTAACGATAACTTTTCCACCATAAAATCTTAACTTTGTTCATATCAGCCCATCTAAAGGTCATTACATCTTAATGCGTTTTGTTTGAAACAAATACAATTTATGGATCGTAAAACCCAGTAATAATAGGTAAAATATTTATAAAATACAGCCAAGGGATCGACTTCCTTTTGTTATAAAGATTTTTTTTATTATCTACGTTTTTTAATGGCTGTAAGTGACTGAACATCATTTTGGCTTTGTGGTTCTGTATAAGATATTACCTATTAGTTTACCCGTGCTGATATTGTCTTCAATCTATGGTTACTACAGGGAACGGCTCTCTCCACATAAATGACGTGGCCTAGAGGATAACTCCAACATGCTGCGCCAGTTTAGAATGGTGGAGAGGTTAATGGCCAACCCAAGTATCAGAAGTTTTTATGCCGTCGGAAGGCCTCCGACTGACATGACTTGCAGAGATACTAGCCCTAGTCATTTGCAGGGATTTGCCAAGGAATGTAAGATATAACTCTTCAAGATGATTTCATTTTTAAACAGATTTATTTACGGCGGTCTCAATACTAGACTATACCTACCAACAGTTAAACTCTGGTACATGGCTTCAACCCATTAATTGTCCACTACTGGGCACGGATCTCTCCTCTTGAGGAGGTCTAGAGCACGCTACTCCAGTGCGGATTGGTGGAGTACATACCAGAAATAAAAAGTTATGTTTGATCTACCGGTAACTGCCATCTCTGTATTCAAAAGCAAGCAAACAGAAGTCAGATCATTGGTAGATAACATTTCAATGACATTTCTATCTCTGGTTTTTACCTTGTTTGTGTGAGTATCCTAAGGAAATTTTACATATTGCTGTAGTTCTGATGACAAAATACATTTTTGTGATAAACATGACCTGATATTACATAGATATTTGACTCCATACGAGGAAACTCCTTAACGGTTCACCCATAATATTTTCTTTTTTACCTACATTGATACTATAAAAACATTTTGGAACGAAGTTCCTTATCGCGCGTTGTGAAAGGGGGCTTGACGGAAAAAATTATTACGAAAAGTTGTCACGACACTTTTTGCTAAAGTAAGCTATTGTAAGCTGTGCGGCGTGCACATGTTTTTTTACTTACGTTATGGCCAAAGAATCTCGACAGCGTGATTCAGAAAGTTGTACAGCGCCATCTAGTTTCATATTGCTGAATCACACTGCTGAGCGCGTAATACAATACTTAAATCGAAAGGAACTTCGTTCCATCCGGGTGTCCCTTGACACCTTTTAATTTCTTTTTATTTTAATTTTATTTAAGGTATAACTATTAACTTGTTTTATTTTCGTAAAGAATTCCACGTCAAGCTAAACAGTCTGACTGTACCTAATGATATTCAGAACAATTGTTTAATAAAAGGCAGCTCTAAATTCCCATCAAATAGGTATGCCTCTTGATCTCGTGATGGACGGGTATTATCTTGTCATCCAACATAAACATCTGCTACATACCGGAATTATTTCATTCGTGGAAAATAATGTATTTTGTTTATATTTCAATACTTATAACAAAAATTCTTTCATTTATTTATTTATTTAATCGTTTATTAGGCAATCCAACAGCGTTACAGGTACAACAATAGATACAATATTAAAATATATATACTAAGGCCAAAAATGGATTACACAGTTAGTAACTTAAGTTATATTAAGGGCTATTTTACATAGTAATAAAATATTTTTACATATTCTAAGAACGGTTGATAACTTGTCGATCACTGGGGTCGGTACCTTATTTACTTGCTGCAATTTTGTCCTATTATAAGTATGGTTTTAACCCATTATTGGCATAGTACTGATAGTAACCAAATAGTCTGAAGTTTTTATGCCACCCTGCACGACTGCTGTGGAATGATAAAAACCGGTACTGACGGATTTATGTGCCCTCCAAAGCACGGAAACACTTAAGAAATTTACCAACTAACGGTCACCTACCGACAGCGCCCGCTGTTGCTTAAGTCAGTCAGTCACTTAGGATCGACATACGCCGCCGGGCTATGAGAGCTTAATGTCCTAGGAGGAGCTTTGCTCGATTTAATGTTGCTCAACAACGCCATCTACTGAAGTAGCTTTAGTGTTGCTACTCGCCAATAGATGTCAGGAAGAATCTATGGTAGCAGTTTTTCATTGCCTGAAAACACGGATAAAACGACTTTTTCTAAAAATGAGTCCTAGCTAGATCGATTTATCGCCCCCGAAACGACCTACATTTCATAAAAATCGTTGGAGCCGTTTCCGAGATTCAGAAAATATATTATATACAAGAATTGCTCGTTCAAAGGTACATATTAGATATAGACGCATGTAGGTATAGTTATAGCTACGTAGGCACGTAGTTCGTCTTAACTTCGAATCCAATGAAGTAATATAACATTTCGAATCCCTGTTTTACAAGTAAATAAGTCAATTATGTTGGGTCCAGTTGTTTCAGTTTTTATTTTGTCGTTCAGAATTGAATTTACCAGGAAAAAATATCCAATTACTTAAAATTACTTTTTGTCAGTCGAACTCAATAGTATTTTTTTGAGCGACGAATTGGTACTTTGTTATTCGCCATGGGATAACTTTTCTGATAGAGATTATCTGTGGATTTATTGTTGCTTATAATTGTTTTCGAAAACCCTGATGCTATAATAAAGTTTTTGAAAAATACGAATCTATTATACAAATAAGACTCAACGGGCAAATTTTCTGCACATTGAATATTTTTTTTTTAATTTCGATTAGGAGGCACTTTAATAACGTTTAAGAGCACAAAAATATTTTTTTTAGAGTTATTGTCTGTCTGTTTGTCTATCCGAGCATGACATAAAAACCCTTGAACAGATTTCGATGAAAATTGGTAAAGTTGTTACTAATACTCCGGGTAACAAAAATTTTTATCCCGGAAAATGAAAAGGTTTCCCTGGATGAAAATTTGTATGGAATATTTTTAAAACATCAACCGATTTGCTTCAAATTTGCAACAAATGTTCCTTGCTTATTGATAGAATATAATATTTTTCAGTTTTCAAAGTTTGTAAGGAAAAGAAAGAATTAACAGAAATGCCATACTGTAAATTTAAAACTCATGTAAAAGGTATTCTCATGAAGAAAGCATATTACAAAGTTGATGAGTATTTAAATGACAAGACTGCTTGGACATGAGTTTTTTTTTTATCAAATATTGCAATAAGTAGTATTAAGTGCTGTCTGTGACTGTGAGTAGGAAAAAAACAATCCCGGGAGTTTCTTGCCGCTTCTTCTCCCGGGACCACTCACGGTAGGGATTTGTTGAAGCGATGGCGTTGAGTGACTTTCGAAAAGTGTTTGTAACAAACCTACTTCGAATAAAAACTTATTTCATTTCATTTCATTTATTTCATTTCATTTCAAAGAAAAACAAAATACAAATTAATGTGAATATTGCTTATTTTTCAAAACTCCAGGAGGAGGAATCCTTTGTGATTATATCGTGGGTTTCAGTATATAAATTACTGAATATAAGTACTTAAATATAAATTCACCGTTTTTTAAATTTTCTTCTGTTACGGACCTTACCTTATGAGGTCCTACCTCACTAAGGTAAAACATAATTTCCGTATGCGAAGCTACGGGCAACTGCTAGTATTTGTTACTAGAAAGTTTTTTTCAAAATGTTTGTCTAACCGCAGATTAAACTATCGGTAAGCAACACGGACAAGTTTACTTATCGTTAAGCCACACAGTCTTCCTGGCAGCGGAAATAAGTTAACCGTAGTTTAGTAATTAGCTCTTTAGAAACTCTTTTCATTTGAAGCAAGTAAGATTAAATGGATATGTTACGGTAGTTTTATGGTCGACTGTAAAAGTAACCTGGGCTCACGAACTTAAAAACTGGGCTATAGATTTTTCAGCAGTAATTCAGCAGTGAAGTGAATATTGTGCGTTTAAAAAATTTCTTCCCTTTTGAACGATTCATACTGTCTTATTTTAATTTCATGTCTTTTTTCTGCATTGAAGTATAATGTCATAGAACAGTCATTTCGAACAAAATGTGAGTCCCGCCGGGAGGTTCGATTTTCAAAATTGAGCCCCGGTTTTCCTTTCATAATGGAACGAATCCCAATGTTTGAAGCCAAGATTGAAGCCACGTGGCGCCAATGCATTGGGACATACATGGTGTTCGCGGTGTCGGTTCTATACGCTAGTTAGTAATAATACTTCAATGTTTTTCTGACATTTTGCAGGACTGTGCGCTTCACCACAAATAAGACTAGCCCACAACTAAAACTAGGAATTATTTCTCTAGTAAATCGACGTAAATCTGTTTATTATGTTAAACTTAGTTATTGTATTATAACTTGATTAATTTATTGGTTCCAATTTAGCAACTCAATCATAACAGTCTATTCATTACAGAAGACCTTAATTTTACTTCTATGCTTACTTAACAAATTGCTTGAACCTATATTATTTTATTACTAATATATCTAAATTTGGCGAATTCTGAAAGCGTACAACAAGGTCAGGATCAAATTAATGTCCTACGATTATTTGTAGGAGCCGCCTTGAGGCGGTTACGTCGGAATTCTAGTCCTAAATAAATAAGACGAAGCTAATAGATGCTATGTTTATTTAAATACTATATGTTGCCATTTTGTAGATTGTATTGTACTTTGAAATAACCAATCCATAAAATGAAGGGTTGGTACAAGAATTTTTTACATGAAATGCGTTCCTGTTTCAGTATGTCGTCATTATGTTTGGTTACACTTACAAATCTGGATACAATACTTTAAGGTACAAGATTAAATAAATATGAGCTTTATGTTGCGTTCTTTACGGTTGGATTTTCAAGAGGATCCGAGTTGGTAATAGATCCCAACATAGGTACTACATATTATGTTTTCTGTGTCCCAACCATTTGGTTGGTCCAACAGTTTGTTTATTCGAAAGAAGTGGACGCGTGTCCACGCGCGATCAACGTGTCAAATAAAATAAATAACTAAATATAACTAAACGAATTTAATAATAAACGATTTTTGATAAATTTTTTTTGATAATAAAAAATATGAAGTAATGTAAGAAAAAATATGAAAAAATATAAAATATAAGGAAAGAAACCAAAACTAATTCTTAAAAGAAAATTGAAATACAAGACCAGATTCATAGACCTCCCACTTAAACTGAATGTGTTCCGTAATAGGGATGTTTACACTAATTATAAACTATAAATTTTTGTCTAAAATACTAGTGGTAACATTTAAAGGCCTAAAATATGATTCTTGTATTGAAATCAATCACAATAAATTAAATATCATTATTTTAAAATGGTAAAAATTGTACTCATTGTCACGTGTCCTCAAACGCCATTTTGAGCGATGTCGTTAAAAGTATTTTTTATGCAAATTACTTATTACAAACTAACTTCAGCAGACAGATAGTATTGAATAACGGATTGTGACGTCACGTGACGTTTTTGGTGGGAAAGATAATGATTTTTATTTATCAATTTTTGTTTTTAAATTGAAGTTTATTATTTTATAATATTTTTTTCGGGAATATTAAGGTCCTATCTATAAAATTAAATTGAATCCTAAAATTAGTCAACATCCCTATTGGCTCAATCTATACCCCAGGATTTTGTGAATAAATCAACCCTAAAATATCTTAGTTTTATTTGTGCCCTATATTTTTGAATAATCTTTTTAAATGGATAAATAGGCTATAAAAACGTTAAACCTTTTTGTTTGATTGTCAATTGATTTTCTTTTTTTTTTGTGGAACTAGAATCCTTGATAATTATGAACAGATAAAATCCAATAGGCATCTATTAAATGTATAATGAAGTAACAAAGCAACACCGTAAGAAGTATAAACACAAAATAAATACAAGATATTTACTCTAACACTGTTAAGACGGCAGAAGCTGGTTTTATTAGGTAAATTATAATAAAAATACGAAACATTTTGCAGGCAAAACTTCAAACTCGGATTTACATTCATGTCTCAGTTTCGTTAAGACAATTCCCAGGCATACCGTGGATATTACCATTTTTTCGTGATTCCATCTCCAACAGAAAATATTTTCAGTAAGTTTTAAAACTTCTAACAGGTAATGATGCGCAAAATACAATAGAGTGGTGTATTTTTTTAGGATCTTGTAACTTTGATGATTCTATTATTTATATAAGGATGCGTGTTTGTGCGTGTGTCTAAGTGTTGTAAGCAATTAAAATAAGTAAATTAAATTATTAAAGTAAGAGAAACAAGACAATAAAGACATGCATTTATTCTGTCACCATCTGGCTTTATTATCGAACCCTGGGTATATTTAAGGCTAGAGTGCTTCTCAAGGCAAATCGAACAATCCCAAACTTGATAGGGTTGCGTCATTTTATTTTACAAATTTTAGCTTATTCCGAAACAGGGTTTCTTTACGGTAGACTTTCTAGTCTAGTGAAACTTGCAAGATTTGATTACATACGGACAGATAAAACTAAATAGTAAACTTTAGTATTATATAGGGACGCACTAAAGTCTGTCTCATAAGTCCTATGGACCTGCTGAAGGAAATTATAATACTTATATAAAATATTTTTAATATTGACGCTCCGTGTGGCGCAATGATTAGGTATCATGTCACGGATCGCCATGCCAAGGGTCTTGGGTTCGATTCTCAGCGAATATTTGAACGATGAATTTGAATTCACTTCTCGATCTGAGTGTAAGTGTTCTTGTCTTTGTGTATTGTCCATGGCTTCCACGACAGGGAATCTTAGGGTAGGGCTATGAGTGTGTAGCTTTTTTTAATTGTTTATTTTCCTTTCTCCCAGGTCAGCGCGAGTCGGCAAGACGTCCTTAGTAGCGCGGTTCCTGGGTACCAAGTTTGAGGACAGCTATACGCCTACCATCGAGGACTTCCACCGCAAGCTGTACCGGATCCGCGGCGAGGTGTATCAGCTTGACCTACTTGATACCTCGGGAAACCATCCCTTCCCAGCTATGAGGCGGCTGAGCTTTCTTACAGGTGATTTTTATTTATTTACGCACAGGGGTCTATCCCATTAGTCCTGTATATACGAACATGCAAAGAGAAAGAAAAAAAAGAGATTTTTTAAATGAAAATAGCCGGCAAATGAACTGTCAATCCACCTGATGGTAAGTGGCTATCGTCGCTCATGGACATCAGCAACTTCGTGGGATCAACCAAAGCCTAGGATTGGGGTTAATATTCTTACCACAATTACCCTCTGTCTCTAATAATAAAGGATTGGATTGATGTGTCAAGAATATTTTCTAAAATCACCATCAGGGTACCCAGTAACACAGGTCTACACCTAGTACAGGGGCCCTTGCAACTGGCATGTAATGTAATTTATGAATAAATAAAAACATTTTTCATTTTCATTTTTTTTTTCATTTTAAATCAGGGTGCCAACGAAGTATGGTGCATTGTACCAGCTAAATTAATTTAATTTTGAATATTTTTCGATTTGAGAACCAGTAAGTATTATAATTATTCGGAAAATTTTCGCTTTAACCCAGCTAGTACAGTTTATGCAGAAGATAAAACAAGCTTGTAAGAAACTCGTTGTTCGTGATACCTGGTATTAAAGAAATCTAGGGTGCAAGAAACCACTAATTCTGTACGGAGATTCCAAAGTGAATGTAACTAGTCTGTTATAACAGATTCACTGGATGAAATTTAAAATGTTTAAAAGCGCGAGAGATTATAACGAAGGGGTTATTCTTGACTTAAATCCTTTTCATTTCAATTTATAACAGTCTATATGGATTCTAAGCAATGCAAGCTTACAGACAGTGGTTTAAATTTATAGGACACAACGTTACCTACTGGTTTGAAGTTTGCAGACATCTTATTTTTTCATATTTTGTAGTTAATTATATATGCACATAAGATGCATTAGAGAATTATAGCAAAACCTTTTTATTGAAAACTCCATAATTAAGTAACTTTTTTATAGTATCAAAAACTGACTGTAAGTGCTCAATTATTATCATTTGTTTTATTTATCACAATAATATCTAGTTAATATGAACAAATCACATTACAAACATTAAAATATAAAAGATTAATCTGTTAATATAAATGCTTTTTACGCCTCTATAAGTAGATGTATTTATATAGATACTATTATCTATGAATTCATACACATAATAACTGATTTATGCATGAATTTCCATTGTTTAAAACTTAAAACATATTTTTAACTTACTGGATTACAAGCTGAAGTCACTAACAAAATAACTACGGAACTCGGATTAAATAAAATCGTTAAATAGAGACATAAGTACTTTGAATGTCTATAGAGATATACTTTGAATTCATTAAAATTAGACTATCATTTTATCGGGGTTTATTTTATTAGGCTTAGGTTTATTCTATTTTATTTTACGATTTATTTTTATAGGTCTCTTAAGACCTTTAACTTTGAATCTTTTCGAGTCCTTGGCGAATAATCTTCTTACTATTTTCTTTGCGTCTCAAACACGTAACTTTAGTCTTTTATTATTTATTGGGGCAGGATTTTTGCTCAGTTTTGTTACCAAAATGGATTAATAGGTATCTTTTATAAGTTAGGTACTTTATATTAGTCTCTTAATAGGGTCTGAAGAGACTGCAGATCTCTTTCAAAATTCAAAATCATTTATTCATTTAAGTATAGGTTAGGAGACGTTTATATGATAAATACATACATTTATCGATATCTTGGAATTCGAATAACATGAATATGATCGGTCAAATGATGGTCAGTGGTAATCCATTCATATCTGAAACTACTTTAGGTCTTATAACTAGGTGAGGTTGCAACCTAAACTGTTCCTGCACTGATCGCAATCCTGTTAAACCAATCTGGTTCATTATGGTACCTACGTACGACGTTAATAACCATTATTAACCGGTGGTTGGTTCACCGGTTTCCACTCTCGTACGTTCGACGGACGCAAACCAAATTACTAACAAACTGGGGCATGCTAATTGCCTAGATCGTCACTATTCGTAAGGGCTTGGTCGAATAAAGGCGAATTTATGGGAACGGGATGTACATTTGAATTTCATCGCGTATACTCGATATATCATGTATGTATTTTGCATAATGGGTTCGTTGTAGTGAAACATTGCTGTTGGACAATGGATTGAGTTGCATTGTCATACGAGTAGTCCGTATATTTTACGTTTAGTAAGCGAGGCCTTCTCTGACCGTACCTTTTTTTTTTTTTCCGGGGGGGAAAATGCGCTACGCATACCACCCGGGCGCAGGGGGTACCCGAGTGGTTATGTGGGACTCCCGTCTAGGCTACTGAGACCCACGGTATACCCACTAAAAACTCCCCTATCTTCCGCCTCGCCGCCTTGTGACGGGGTTACGGGAACGCTTTCGCACACATCCGCGACCCCGCCAGCGGCAGCCGCCCACAAGCGGCTCCATCGCGAAAGCCCGAAGGCCCTCCACGATGGGCGCACCAGATGGTAAGGTGCGCCTTCCTCCTCGACCTCCACCAGTACTGTAGTAAACTCCCCCCGAGTCTGCTACTAGGAGGCCATGGATACCAGATAACTGGTACCCGGTGGAGGATCAGGTCTGTGGTTCCTCCACCGACCACACCTCGGCCGCAGAGGATAGGGCAAGCGGCGCACCGTAATACCGACATGCCTCTTCCTCTGCGGCCCCACCAATGCCGTTTCGGCGGAACGGCCCCGCCAGCTCGCAGGGGGTAGGGAGAGTGGCGCACCGTAATACCAACACGCCTCTCCCCCTGCGATCCCTCCACGGCCGCAGAAGATAGGAAGAACGGCGCACCGTAATACCGGCACTCCTCTTCTTCTGCGGTCCCACCTCAGCGCGCGTCCGCAGCGGACTTATTCAGCCCGCTGGGAGCGCCCTCCTCGGGCCAGCCGGCAGCCCAAACAGGCCGGCCCTGGTTGCCTCTTGGCTTCACCGTGGGTGACCAGTCCACGGTTACTAAGTCCCCCCGCCACGACAAGGCGGGCAACCCCCGGGGGGGGGGGGGGTCTCTGACCTTACCTAACTTATAGCTGGAGAACTAGTGAACCATTTGACTAACCCACTTCCCACAAAGCTAGAAATTTATTAAATGACATTTTATTATTAGTCAATTAAGAAAGTACCGTCCTGGCAGGCATCTCGCGGTTGCGTCATCATCCCTTAAATTTTTGAAAATGCCAAAATATATTTTTTTATCCCACTCCCACAAGGCTACAATTTTAATATGTTGTAATTTACATATGTTTAAGTGTAAAAAAATTGCCAACCCATTTTGAGGGTTGCAAGTGTGTGCCAAAACAGAGCAAAGTTGTCATCGGGAGAGCAATTCATAACCTACTCGCACAAGGCTCAAATTTTCAGGGAACATTCTTTCAATTGTTTAAACACTATATGTAAACAGCCAGAACATTCTAGCGGTTGCAAGTATCTGCCAGAAGAGTTTTAATAATGATCATGACGCTCGATGGAAGTACGAGCGTAACAGACTTGTATGGGTTTCAATGTCAGAAAGAAAGGATATGATATAATATATTTTGAACATAATGATGAAGGATCACTGTAATTAAAGATGAACAGAGTTTTAAGTAAAGTATTTTTTTATTATTCTTAACAAATATTTATTATTCTTAATTATTATTCAATTAATCGTCAAAAAAATACATTAAGGATTTTGCTTCATAAAAAAATCAGAATTCAAATCGTCTCCATACATAATAATATTATTATCGTAATTTATTTTATAAATCAAAAAAATCCGTTTGTAAAATGGATTACACCTGTCAATGCAGTCGGCCGGCGCCGGCGGCGGAGCAGTGAACGATCCGTACCTACACAATATTATTATATTCATTCCAAACTAACAACTGACTCAGTAAGTGAGCGTCGAATGCGCGAGTCGAATCGCTATTAGATTAGTTACTAATTTAGTAGTCGTTATTCGAATATGAACTTTAGTATATTACTAATATTCAAGTCGAATGGTAACATTAGTAGTCATAGATAATTCGAATAGTGAGATCATTCGCAGTCGCGCATCGCTATGACTTATGGCCATTGCTAACTGCGTTTTAAATAATTTGCTGGTCCCCGCCCGGTTCCATCTTTCTATTTGGTTAATAATCTTACACTGTCTTTTTATTATTCAAACATTTAATAACTCAAACATGCTTTTTATATAGGCAACCTACGCATTGAATTATGATAGCCCGTTCTAAAGTTCCGTAAGAACCATTATCTTCAAGGTTCGCTTGGAACTTTATGTGACAGTTAAATGTTTGCCCTCGATTCGTGGTTGTTTATGTCTCATTCATTTGTTCTTCTGTTCATTATGGAACAGAGAATCCTACAAAGAGGTGTTAGTCCGGTCAAGTTAGACATGAAAGGCTGAAAATTTGTACGAATGTTTGGAACACCATTATAAAAATGAAATGTGAAAAGTCCCGATCGATCCGCCATTTTGCAAAAAGCATATTCGTCATATATGTTTTGTTTATGTTTTTCAGCCAAATGGTAAGTTTAATCAAAAAAATATGTAAGCAGAAATTGTAGCTCATTCAATTATCTATAAAAATAGTTTTTCACTTTTTTCTGAGAGCCATTATTATATATAGCGATTTGAAAAGTTAAAAATTCATCCCCACTTTACCTGTAGGGACTTCCCCTACAGCCGACTAAACTTTTCGTAGCTGGTTACGAAAAATGGTTACGAAAACGGAACAAGTGAAAATTTGTATGAATGTTGGAAACACCATTATAAATCAAACGTGAGAAGTTCCCATCGATCCGCCATTTGCAAAAAATAATAATTCAGGGTTAAAGTTAAGTGTTGAGTTGAGTGGCGGTGATGACGCCCTGAGTAAAACCATATAGAGCTTCTACTACCTAACAATCTTGTAGCAAAACCTTTATACTGTCAGTGTGAACAAGAATTTAAATGCTAGAACGTACAAAAGCCAGAGTAAACGAGTGTACCGACCGCTGGGCATTGGGCAATCCAATCTGGAGCGTCATCAAAGCACTACAGGGTCAAAGCTTTGTTTGAGTGGCACATGTTGTGAGAAGATCATGACTTCACCAGTAAACTGCATAAAATACCTCAGCTCCTACCTATTTTATACTTCACTGCAACTCAGAGGGTATGGAACTTTGAGTCTTGAGGGTATTCAGAAGTCTTGGAGCGGAAACACGAGTTATACCGAAATAAAGTGGTCAATTTGTGTCTGTCAAAGACACATCAAGAGTTTCGTGAATTGCTCAGTGTCAATTTCTGCATCACTAAACCCTATAATGCAAATCATACTCTACGATATTATTGCGAGAGATAGAGAGAGAAAAAGAGTCCATTAAAAAATTTCGTAATGTCACAGGAATGTATAATTGCAAATGTTAATTGGCAATCGTTGGATATTTCAAAGCCTTATGCCCGTATTTTAAAATGAAGTGTCACAGTGCTTGCGAGTACCATTAAATTATTGTCATTAAAATAATAATGTCATTAAAATCTTTTCATAAACAAGGCTAGAGTGATCGCTATTGGTTTGTAAAAGTCGATAAATTAGCTGCCGAGCTATTTTACCGAACACGCATAGGGTTGGTTTGATTTATGTCAAAATATGTAGAAAAATGTTTCATGTAAGATAAGTTGCCAAGACTTACACCCTGTAAGGTTATTGCTGCTGAAAAGAAATCAAATCTCATGAGCCAAGCCCCTAACCTACTAAGCTTGACTGTACAATGCCCGTAAATAAACAAAAAGTAGTTAGTTAAAATAGCTTAGTTATTAAAATTCTGGCAACATATCAACATTAAACTTATCAAAAATTACCTTTGTCCATAAGCGTTAAAATCTAATTTGCAGCACCTTTTATGTGGGTTCACATGACCTACTTAGCGAGCATGAGTGATGAAAAAATTTAATGACGAACAAACTCGTACGAAATGAGTTTCTTGTCTCGCAAACGTTTAAACGTTCAATTTCTCGCTGTAATTGCTTTGGAGCTCAAATGTTCTACGTATGTTCTACGTTTTTTGGTATTTGCGGGATTTAGGATGCATTGTATAATGTAGAAATGGGCTTCAACCTATCGCCTTCTATAGGGCATGGGTCACTCCTCTTCTTTAAGGAGATCTAGGGCATACTTAACACGCTACTCCTGTGCTGATTGGTACAAGATTTGAGAGTTATAGTAATAACTTAAAGAAGCTGTATATGCCAAATGGTTTGTACGTTGGTCTTTCCAACGCGGGGTCCTCTAGAAGAAGAAGAAGTAGTAGAACTAGTAGAAGAACGATAACAAGTTATTTATTACTTGCGTAAAACATTTGACAAAACATTTAACAACCTCGGCAAAGTTCTTTACAAAGTTCCCACAGATCTGAGGAGTTTGCCAATGGATATAAAAAAGCTGTCACTCTGGCGGCCATAACGCTCCACTCTACATCCTATTAGGCTGCCAGAGAGGCCTAAACCTCCAAGTTAAAACACATTGAAAATTCCAAGAATGTATAAAACCAACTCGCGTGAAACAAGTTTTCTACGCTATATTTACTTTGTGTCTGAAATGTAAGCTAGCGTGATTGTCCACGTTTGTTAGTCGGGGCGAGATTGAGGATGCATTTTATGAACATTCACCCGGAAATAATGTATGGTTTTATATAACTCGCTCTGGGCATTCCTAGCGGATATTGGAAACATCAGTGGTTTTATACTGATATTTTTCCTTGCATGGATCATTTCTCTAGGTATTAGCAACATAGTTTTTGCCTCGTACCATCACGTTTTATTTTTAATACAATTGTAACAAGTTCGAAATACCTATTTGAATAATAATTTTTTGACAAAATTTTACATTTGGCCCTAGTAATTATTGTAGTAAATTTTATGTGAGTGCTATAAAATAAAAGTGTGAAAGAACTTTTAAATCGATCCAGTACTTTTTGGGCCATTCCGGTACAAATAAACATGGAACATATTTTTCTTTATAATACTAGTATAGTAATGTAATGGAGAAGATATTAGGCGCTAGTTTCCATCATCCCACAGGAAACAAACGGGGTAAAATGTATTGTCCGTTTTTTTTATCTTAAACCTGAACTTTCTTCATTCGAGTTTCATCTTAATTCCTACAACAGTTAACGCGTGATGAAAGAATAAACTTATTACTTAGTATTCATATTTCAGTAGCAAGTACAAAGTAAGATGTAATACATCGTCAAACATTATTATTATTTACACTTCATCACGTTCATGTAATTGAACTTCCTATCGTTCCTTCACAAGGCCTATGGCTATGAATTATCAGAGGTAAATTAATTTCCAAGTTTATCTCCGGCGCTGAATTATTAAATTCAATTGGTTCACGCAGGAAGCTGTTAGTATTACTGCCCGCTAGCGGTCAAGAGTTAAATTACATGATCAACTTTGAATTACAGAGAAGATTTTTTTGAGTTGAGCTTTTGTACCGAAAAAGCAGATGCTAATTCATAACTATCGATTTTAAGATAACCGGGAATGTAAAGTGCTGCAAGTGAAAAAATATTAAAGAACTTAACTTTTATATCTTTATCTCTCTTTCTTGATGGGCAACGCATCGGTGATGTCTTTGGTGTTACTGTTTTCCATGAACGACGGTGGCCATTTATCACCAATCCGCACTGGAGCAGCGTGGTGGAGTATGCTCTAGGCCTCCTCAAGAGGAGAGACCCGTGCTCAGTAGTCGGCCATTAATGGATTGAAGTCAAGCAGGGTAAGCTAAATAAATATAAAACCGTTTAAATAAAAACATTTTATAAAGTTAACGGCAGTTATTTTTTTAAAGTTAACGGCATACCAATTCCAAAGTTTATTACGTTTAGTGGTTTGTATAATTCGGGGCCTGTTTTCAACTGGTAATTACTAGGCGTTTCAGAGACCACCGGTAAATTGCAAATTTAGTAGAGCCGTGCTAAATGTAATTAGGGTTGCCATTATGAAATACGAGATGATATTATTTCATCCTCCAACTTTTGCGCACGTCATCACTTATTATCCTGTTCATTTATTTCATTAGTATCTTTCTAATACGAGTATACGGCCCCTGACAAAACTATAGCACACTATACATTTTTCATTATAGCTTTTACCAAATCAAAAATGTTAGGTTTTAAGTTGTATGGTTATAGATGTTTATTGAAAACAGTCATATAAATGTTAGAAAGAGACAGCTATAGTGTACTCGGTTCCGAATAATTATGATCGTACTGCCATAATTATACGTGCGACAAAACTATACCACAATATTACACTTTTGTAACTACCTAAAAGCTTTTTAAAAATTTGTTAATGGATACCTAATGTGTTCAAAAGAGCTTGTTTGTTGGCTTTTTGTTTTATTTTAAAGACTCGTTACAGCTTGTCTAGCCAAATTTTGATGTTAATGTTTACTTAATAATTTATGATGCTTGTTATAAGTATGTATGTATGTCTCTTTAAAGACAAAGAGATATTACCCTATTATTATTATTAGAGATTATAAAAAAAAAATCCTTGGGAGTTTGTTACCATTACTTCTTCAGTGGCTACTCAGTTTGCTATAGAGCAGGCAAAGCATAACTTTTAAAAATGGAAAAATTGTTTTTTTGCTATGTTAAATAGATTTAATTAGAACGTACCACAATAAAAGGAAGATTTTTATTTTATTTAATTCCTGGTGTATTAAATGGTTGCTGATGACTGACTTGCAACGCGTTAGTGTTTTTAGTACTACCAGTTGCTAACAGTTACCAAAAGGCATAGATTCCAAAAGGTCAATAAATTGGTCCATTGTCGGGGGAAAACGCACAGCTTATTTCAACAAAGAAACACAGTGGAAAAAGAAAATATTTTAATGAGTTTCCGTTTCTTCCTGAAGTTAGAAGATTTCGCGTGTTACAATATTACTGTAGAGAAGGGGAATAATCTTCAGAATTTACGATTACTCCCTTCCCTCGAGATTATTGCTACTTAAAAGCGGATTCCCAAACAGTAATAATAGTAGAACGTATTTGTTCTATTTTATTATTTTGTTGCCTAAGGAGTTTGATGCTAAAAGAAATTAAAAGAATTGAAGTATTGGCGTATATTGTTCAAGTCAAATTAAGATTTATAATAAGATTAAGAATTAAGATTTTTTTTTATTTTTTTTATTTTGGAATTTAATATGCACTTATGTTACTATCTGTAAAAAGAGTGTGTAGGATTCGAACCTGGGATTCAGTAAACGGCAAGCATACTGTCAAAGTCAAGTTCATGGAGCAAAATGATTTACAACTTCGAAGATGTTACCAAATGAAACAAAATTTCATTTCACATTGAATATTAAATAGTATTAATTAAAATCGATTTCATAATCTATACTAATATTATAAAGAGGAAAGATTTGATTGTTTGCATTGAATATGCTCCGAAACTACCGAACCGATTTGAAAAATTCTTTCACTGTTGGGAAGCTACATTATCCGCGGGTGACATAGGCTATATTAAATATTTTTTTTACTATTTTGCCGAAGTGAAGCGAGGGCGATTTCCTAGTACTTTATAAAAAGAAATAATAATTATTCCTACTTCCTAATTGTAAGGTTTTCTTTAAGTTGATTTACACATGTGTTTTTAGTGGTTTTTAGACACAGACAACTGAAATTAAATAAAATCGTTTAAAAAGCCTACCGTAAAACATACCAATGCGAAAATTATTTTCAGATTCGAAAGCACAATATCGAAATCAATGCTAGAGAATTATTGAATCGTATTATGGATTCCAATTTGTTTCCAGAGAGAACTGCTTTCAGAACGGTCGGCCGAGTGCCACTTGAGGTTCTTCTTCAATAGTCAACAGCACAGAGAAATGTACTTACTTGCAAAAACAGATCCATGATCAATGTTATGGTGCATTTTAAATTTTCAAGTATTGGTTCAAAGACATTGTTTGTTATACTGAACTGATATCACTAAATAAAAAATTAAAGTTATTGGAATAACAGCCAGTTGCACAAAGGTTCTTTAAAATTAAAAGACTATTTAAATACTAATCTACCATTAAACTATAATAATCTTGTATATTATATTAATATTTGTAGTTATTCCTTGTATGTGTAAGTATTATGTAATTCTTATTTAAGTAGTTTATCTTATTTATTATATTGTCTGTGCACCCTACCCTTTTCACACTTATGTCTTTGTCCTTTGCCCAAAGATTGTCTGGAAGAGATCGCTCTATAGCGATAAGACCGCCTGTTGTACTACATGCTATTTATATTATGTTCTAATGTAGGTTACTACTATTTGGTGTATACAATAAAGAGTATTCTATTCTATTCTATTCTATTAAACTATGATCTACCATTAGACCATATTTATTATATTTATTTTATTATATTATATTGTACTTTACTATATTATATACTATTTTTAAAGAACCTTTGTGCAACTTTCTGTGATAGACTTTTTATATTTTGTTTACTAGGAATCTAATAGGTAAAGGGTTTAATCATAATTAGGCCACTATTGGGTCAATATTTGCAGTTAGCGTGAACAAAAAAACAAAAATGTTCAAAGCCGGAATCGGACGCATTACATACTGATTCATTATCAACTAAAATTTCTAAATTCAGAGGACAATTGGGACTAATGCATTGATTTAGTACTAAAAAAACTAATTCAGTATATTCTGATTTATTCACCAACTACTGGATACCCGGCGTGTGCTAGTACGCAAAAAAAATTGTATGAATAAATTCGAAAATCGAAAATGTGCCTAATGCATTGTTTTAGTGGTCTCAAACCATCTTCGCATTATTGCCTTTCAAACACGGGCGTAGCCAGGGGGAGGGTTTTGGGGATTCAAACCCCCACGAATAGTTAAGATTTTAACCTTTTATTTCTTTAATCTGAGCATTTACTATTAACCCCATTAATTTTATCTTTAGATCTCTTAAAACATAATAAACACTGCTCGAAAAACGACTCCCCCTTTTAATTTTCTTATGAATATAAGGGTTATTTTTTGTACTATTTTAGCCGTTTTATTGTCTTGAACTAAAACCTGGCTACGCCCGTGTTTTCTAATGAAACTATTTTGGGGCATATCGGTTGAATAGTTATTAAGGCTATAAAAGAAATCCGTACAGACACTTTTTGTGCTTTATAAATAATTATACAAATAGATAGATAGAAGATAGATGTATGACGAATCATTCACTGATCTTAGGGAAATATATTTAAGTAATATAAAAACAAACCCAAATGTAACTATTTGAATAAAGCTATATCCGAGAACTCTGTAGCCACTAGCCAATGTGAAAGTTTCTCTGTAGAGCGCGATGCTTTACAAGTTTTCCGGATATTGAGTTCTACGTTCAGTTAGCTACTGAATATTTTACTTGCAAAGGTCAATATGATAACGTTTTTTGCTTTTATTTTTAAAGCTGCTTCTGCGAAAACTTCACCACTATATATTTTGATATGTATATACTTTATGTATAAGCCTATAAGCGAGCAGACATTATTTTAGTTTAAAACAACGGCGAGACAACTGTAATTAGCAATGAAAAGTAATAAATCAATGGAAAACCAATCTTATAAAAGTTTTAAGAAAATATATACTTATCTAATTACCTACCTATATCCACTGTGACGAATAGGTACAAGTTTTCTAAGAATATCGTAAATAAAAGTATAAATTTAAAAACTGAGCCCCAAAACCTTTCTCTAGTATTCTAAAAGTACGATTCAGCCATGATCATGAGTCAGTATTATTTTATCGATTTTCTCTTCACTTTTACATACCTTTAGGGTGCTTTTCCACCAGAGATGTGCTATGCAGCTATGCTGCGAAGATGTGAAATCCAATAAATATGATTGGTTCAATAAATTGATTGATTTCCACTAATGGATATGGTTGGTGGATGTCAAACGCATCCATAGCAACGTAACATAGCACATCTCTGGTGGAAAAGCAGCCTTATTGCCTACATTTTTTATTTAATAGTATTTGTGTATTTGTATAAATCTGGAATGTAACCTGCCACATGTTCTCACCATCTCCCTGGGTTGACTGGTAGAGAATGCCAATAAGCATTCATACCGCCCTTTGTAAGCCTATATTTAGTATATTGCAATAAATAAATAAAAAGGATTTAATAAATAAATAAAATGTGGTATGAAATGCCCGGGTAATTGGCGATCTTTTGAATATGGCTATCTAAAAATATATCTACGCTTCAAATGTATTGTATTTATCACAAGAATAAAATGGCTGGCTTCATGTTTTACGCAACAGGCTATAAAAGTCATGTTTATTACTATAAACGTGCTTTGAATAACCTTTCATCTTTTCAAAGATATATTTCATAAAGCTGTTATGTTCTGTTTTCAATTACTTTTCGAATATTGACAGATTTCAGCTTTAATTAAAACTTTAATGAGAAAATGAAGTACGCGACAAAGTTTTGAGACTAATCAAATTCGAAAAACAAAAATAATTAATTGGGTATTTTTAAACCGAATGAAAATAAAAAGAAATAAAATGAACAAATACCTCACTATTAATAAAAACTTTTATTTAAATATTCTTAGAGACCTTCTTTGACTAAAATTAAATTAAAAACCGTAAATGTGGTTACTAAGCATTACTAATCTTAACAAGCGAGTTATAGAAACATACCTACATATATATATACTCGTATGTAGTTCAGCTCGCTAGTTATGATTAATTATTATGGATATTGCTGATTTAATTATCCAATTAACTAAAACATACGTCACGGATTTAACTTCGATCGAAACTGTCAAACTATGTTATTAGCCAAGGTATTGGTTGTTAGCTGGATTATTCCCACGACACTTACACAATTAAAAGTTTGGAACTTTCATAATTACTTCAATATGTTGCGTTCGCCCTCATAATGATAAATGATTTATACATTGGTTTGGGGTGGGTCGGATGAAAACATATTATTGTAATGTGTTTCAAGTAAGTCTCCACTTCGCTATAATGTTTACCAGCATTGATATGAGTGTTTTTAAATTTTCAAAAAAATCATAGCGTTTTTGTTACGTTCATTAAAGGAATACAATAAATATTACGAGATAATATAAAAACATTGTGTATATAAACATTTTATAATAATAAATGTTTACACACTCATACCCTCGAAGTAGGTTTTTACCTGTGTCGCGGGTGGCATGGACAACACGCATATTTATTTATTTATTTTATATATAACTCTCCATTTTATATAATAACCTCCTTTTAATATAAAACTATTCATCAGATCTCGCACAAATTCAAATGGGATTACATGACAAGCCCAGCTTTTGAATAAAAAATAATCATTAAAATCGATACACCCAATAAAATGTTATGAGAAAAAAACTACAGTCGAATTAAGAACTACTTTTTTTAAGTCGGTTAAAAACATTGAATCTCTCATCCACAGGTGATCTCTTCGTGCTGGTATTTGCGATGGATTGCCGCGAGTCGTTTGAAGAGGTGATCCGGCTCAGGGAGCAGATCCTGGAGACGAAGGCCAGTGCCAGCAGCGGCAGCAGCAGGGGGAAGAGACAAGCCCCCCGGGTTCCCATGGCGATTGCCGGGAATAAATGTGACAGAGAACTCAAGTAACAAACGTTTACAAGACACTTTATGTAGCATCGGTTTAACGCGTCGCGTATCGAATCACTATTCACCGGACCGATTTGACAGAGAATAATGTCACTTTGTGAACTATTTTGGTCGTAGTAATAGTAACAGCGAATTCTTGGCTTCAACCCATTAATGGCCCACTACTCCACGGGTCTCTCGTCTTGACGAGGCCTAGAGTGGAGTATCCACCACGCTGCACCAGTGCGGATTGATTTGCGTGCCCTGCGAAGCACGGAAACGCTCAAGAATTTTTTTGCACTAGCTGTACGCGAATTCTTGGTCCATATAAAATACATGTTTCAAATCTTATCGTATCAATGATTCACCTGATTCATATCAAAATCGGTTTGTCACAAAACTATTTATTTTTCATCAAAAACTTTGACACTTTAAATGTCAATTTGGTCCGGTGGATCGACTATACGTTTGAAATTAAATGAAATAATCTTTTATTCGTGTAGGTATCACTGATACATTTATGCACATCATTTTTTAATCTATCAGCTTTACGGAAAGGTACTTTGTCATGAAGGAGAAGAAAAGCCGTAAAGAAACTCGAGACACCTTAAAAATTAAACTTATATTTATTGCAAAAATGGGTATTCTCTAACCTGAGCAGAACTGGTTGCCTAGCTGGTTATTTCCATGCATCCTTATCATTTAAATATTCATCTATGCTATAATAACCCTTTCCGACGAGTTGAGTTTTTAAACGTTTCTGGAAAAATTCCACCGGCAAATCACGTATTTGCTTTGGGACTTTACCATAAAATTTTACACCAAGCCCTATAAAAGAACGCTGCACTTTAGAAAGATGGTATGAAGAGGTAACCAATTGATGCATCCTTCTTGTTTGCCGATTTGAAAAGTTACAATTTTGTTTATATGCAATTATGATTCCGTAATATCCGTAATTTTGTTTATATGCAATGATGACTCCGTGTATGTAGGTATAGGCTAAATTATAATAAATATATTGAGCAGCTACTGTAAGTATACCAATTTCTTTAAATTTGACACGCAAGGACTCCCGTGAACTTACCCTAATAGTAGACATAATTATGTCTAGGGTTTCAAAGGGCCATTTCAATCCACTTATTTATAACAGAGAAAAATGACGCAGATTTTAGTATAACGATCTGTCATGTCGTCTGTCGTATGCAATAAATTATGTCATCCATCTCTGTCTCGCTTGACGATGCCGTGATGATTCTGTATAAATTACTGTACTCGAAATACTCGAATATAACTATAATATCACTATAACTAGCGCTCAGCCCTCGACTTTACTCGCGTTTTCCGAGATTTAAGTGTCCTATATCTTATCCAAATCACGGTCTACCTGTGTGTTTAATTGCATGAAAATCTACCTATCTAATAATTTAATAATCTATCTTAATTGCATAAATATAATTTACTTTATGAACCGCCTTTCGCCCATTTCTCTTTTGTCCAATGGTTAGCTGCAATGGTAGAGAATGCATTAAGCATTAAGCTCGCCATTTGTACCGTAATATTTTTATTGTGGTCAATAAAGATTAAACAAATAAATAAAATCTGTTCAACAGTTTTTGGGTGAGAGTAACAAACATCTTCACAAACTTTCTCATTAATTTTAATACCTGCGCACCCCCGGAAATCAAATCCGGTACCTTTTGGTCTAACAGGCCAAGCAACCACACTACAGGCCCTAATGGTTGTTAATAGCCGAACGATCGTAAATCCCGAGCTATCTGGTTTGAAACTTCTGACCCAATAAAAGCTTTATGATGGACGTAAAGTCAATAGTTTGCGAGAAAGTTGATGGATGATAGTTTGAAAGTCTGATTTGGTTCTTAGAGGACGACACTGTGTTTCCTTGATAAAGTAATACTTATATAATAGCTTCGTTCTGATAGAAGTTACAAGACACCAGGACATCTCTGTGAAATAATGCAGATTGCAGAGTCCTTACAAAATAAAACAATGTCCATTTGTATAAATGTGATAATTTAAAAAAATGCGTGAGTTTTCATTCTGAATTTTCCATTAGGTTATAATAATAATACTTTATTAACATATTTTATACATTTTAATCCTTGAAGCGTCTGAGCCCCGAGTTACTTCAAAGGCAGATGGATTGATTTGGATTGGTACTGAATTTTTTTATTGTAATTATGGGATTATTATGTACAAAACTACTGATAAAATGGAGTAATAATTATTTATGGTTTATTTCTCAACGTATCAATATTTTTATTATTCCGTGTTATGTAAAATGCTTTCGTGTTTAAGAAGTCATTTCATTGTGGTCAGGCTTATCTCAGCTATCTGTCACAAAAGCCTTCAGGAGACTTCAGTTGCTAGGAGAATAAAGTTACCAGGAGAATCTTATACTCTGTAATAAACCGTTGCAGGATTAAGTTCAACGCTGCACAAAGCATTGTAATCCTTAACAAACAATTTGTTATTATGTCATAATATTAATTTAAAGATTTATGTGTCGTCTTATTGGAAACTTAATCGTCGTAATTAGTCGATTGTGTGTGCCAGACTAAAATACTCCTATGTTTAACTTTTAAATAAGTAATAGTGACCAATCCAATTGTAGTTTGTGTATTATTTTGATAGGTCATTTTACATAACTTTTCAGAGCCAAATATAAAAATTTTAGTTTGCAGAAATTACTTGAATATTACAATAAAATTTCCTTTTTAAAACCTAAAGAACTTTAAATGATGGAACTATAAAGAAACAAACTCAATTAAAACTGTCTATAAAATTATTATTCGGAATTAATGTTTAAAGAAAGTTTTAGTAACAAGAAATTTGTTTTAATTTTTATTTGTAACGGCTTCAAAAAACCTTATTATTAATTTATTACGAAGAAGAACTCAAGAAATAATTTATTTTCAGAAGAATCTAAAGTTGAAACTAGAAAATTAGAAAGAATAATTCTTAACTAAGTTGAGATGTAAAACGGAAAACCTTCCTTCATTGAGTTAGTCCGAGCTAAATATCCTCGGTCAAATAGCTTGAAAAGCTAAGAAAGGCTACGGCGAAAGGTTATCTCAATTTTAGGTCACTTAGCTCTATGCAATATTACTTAAAGATAAAAAGTGAAATTGAAAATTGAGTGTTTGTGAATTTACGTTAAAAAATAAATCGATTTTGTAGTCGGAATTGATTTAGGTATTACTTATAAGTCATACCCTCAGTGAAAAAAAGGCATAAGATGAAAATTGCAATTTTACAGGAGAGAAAAAAACTGTTGAAATATCAGTAAGTAGTCAAAGGAATTTACAATACGATTTCTTGCACAAAACTGACAAGATTAATAATAAAAATTTGAAAAAAAATTGAGCATATTAAGCAGCTTTTGTCCCTCTTTCTCATCGATCTATAATGGACTATTATTGATCGAAACTCTTTCCAATCATATTAATAACTAAAATTCAAAGTGACTTATGCTTTTTTCCATTGATAGTGCGAAGTATTTATTACTCCAAGTAATGAATCAAATTGCAAGGGATGAATAATTAAAAAGTTAATTATTATCATCGTATTTTGTAATAAAATTGATATAACATATAGGCATAGAAATACCGGAATAAAATATATAAATCAATTTTACGTTTAAAATACGATACTTTTATTCGGCTCGTCATGGTGTCTATAAACTGTCCCTTGACCGATGACAGCCCATGAAAAAATTATTTATGACTATCGCGTAAACGTGGCGTAAACTCACAAGGGCGAATGACTTTCATAGATAGCTGTCATAGTACAAATCATAATGTCAAGTAATGTAACGATTTTTTTCGCTTGTTTTAATAATAAATAACTCTATTATAATTTTAAGTACCTGATTGTTCTTATGTCATATTTCTTCGTACACAATGCATACCGTGGTAGCCTATAATTAAGGCAACATTCAATTCTAAAATATTTGTCTCATCATCTTATGCCTCTTTTTATACATACAATAACATTGGTGTCATGTATTCTTGTATACTTATATGTGTCTTGCTATTATCCAAAAAAAATATAATAAAATCTCACTTTTACAAAATTTCTTATTATTTTTCTCACAGTTTCAGTTTTTCTCATAATTCGCTCAATTTTCAGGGATAATTTAATAATTTGTAAGCTTTCAAACTAGTATGCTTTCATCTTGTTTCGATCTTCTAGCCCAAGTTTCTTAGAAACCATCCCAGTCTCCGCTGCGAATTTTCTTATAATAAGAATCACAAAAGGTTTCGCAATTGGACGTTTGCCGCTCCGGCTTTAAATGAGTGTAGATATTTTAAAGGCTTTAAAAAGGTCTTGCGGCTGACATTATGAAAATGTACCAAATAATGATAATAATCCAATGATATTGTATGTTTAAAGAGGGCTCCATAAAAAAAGTAGATCTGTTAAGTGCGCAGAACTTGAGTCAGTCTAATGCAGCCACCTATCGTAATTTTATTTAGACGTTACTTAATAGCTACTATACTTAAAAAAAACTTTTAATAGTATTATAGGTGTAATAAAATTTAATGTAAGACAAAATATATTATATCGTAGCGAATACAAAACTGAACCTTGTGATGTATGAATATGACATAATAACAATAAATTATCTTTCATGTTTCGTACTTTTTCTGTACACAGGACTGTGCAAGCGGAAGAAGCAACAGCGTACTGCGCTACTCAGGACTCAGCGTGCGTATTTGTCGAAACATCTGCCAAGAAGAATTTAAACGTCGATGACCTCTTCTACGAACTGTTCGTAGTCGCCAATCTTCCCTTGGAAATGGCTCCGAATCATCATAAACGAGTCAGCACAGCCTTTGGCAGCCCTTGCACTTTACCTCCAACCAGCAGTCAAAGCAGTAGGAGTAAAAAGTGTACGCTGTCTATTAAAAGGAGATTGTCTGATGCCTGTGGTGTCGTCGCTCCCAATGTAAGAAGGCCAAGTATCAGAACTGATCTCATGATAATGAGAACCAAAACCTGTGCCAAAGGCGACAGTGACAGCGCTAGTGGTAGCCCTAAGCTCAATTTGAATAGACTGGTTAGATCCAATGCCCAAAATGATAAGCGATCTTGCTCCATTCAGTGATATTCGAGAATTAGGATAGGTAAGAGAAATAAAGGCTCTTAACTGTTTAGTTGAATTGAAGGTAATTCAGTGTCTTTTAAGCAAAACAAATTGTCAGAACTGTCCGATTTGTTACTTATATTGTGCGAATGATTTACGTTTTTCGATGAAGATAAAATACTTTTTTAAATTTCTACAAAAATCGTTTTTCATTATTGTGACGTATCTACTGTTTGGACTTCAGTTTTTCACAATGCTTAATTTTTTTCTGGCAGTTGTTAGTGAACATCGCGTACCATATTCAAAGCATTTCACAGTAAATTACATCCGGAGATATTCCAGACAGGTGCTGTGAAAGAAATCAGGTATTCAAAGAGCGCTTATTGTTAGGAGCTATTATGAAATGGACTGTAATTTCGTAAGACCCCATTTACTAAGATGATAAGGAGAATACTTGATAAAGTTAATTTGATTAATTTACATAATTATCCCGGAGAAACTCCAGTTAAATTAAATATTAAATTCTATGTGGATTAGTATTGTTAGTGTTTAATGTCGTTTCCAGACTTGCCCCATTATAAACATGACCAACATGATTAAAATTATATGTGATGGAGAATTATGTATTACATTATGTTATCTGAATTTATATTATATTTTCCCAAAAATTCGTAATTATCATTAACTACTAAAAAAAATTTAAATTATGCATACTTCACTTCAATAGTATACATAATAACGAAAAGGAAATAAAAACAATGAGAAAAATACAACATTTGAAATAGAACACGAATGCAATAGAGACCGTGATATAATTACAATGAGCAGTTCTAGATATAATAAAAAGCAATAATTAATAAAGTAGCTAAATGTATTATATATTTAGATATTATTGCATTTTATTGAATTCCGAAACGAATTCATTATGTGTTGTTGTATAAACCAGACCATGACATTAGAGCTTTTGAGCAATAGATATATGAATGATTTTCGTCTCTGAATTTAGAAACATATAATGAGCCCTCGTATTCAGACAAAGAAATTATTGGAAATGTCTAATTCTCGTACCTGTTTAATTTTAAGCAAGCACGAGATTTTTTTATTATTGTACTCCTATTTTTTCTTCTGTACCTGTTCGTACATGCTATTGGGGTAAGGTAAATAAAAATTAAAGACTTATTGAGGCTAAAGTGTTTGCCTTGTTGCTTCTTTCGCAATGAAGAAGCTAATGTTTAAATATTATAAAGTATAATATCGTTAAGAGCTTGGATAGTATAATATCGTTAAGAGCTTGGATTGTAAAACAATGTTTATCAAATCTATTATACTCTGTATTTAGTTTGGACTTTCTTCTACATATACTCGTACATAGTCTTGCCATAAATACTGTTACAGCCTTGTTTAATTTAAGTATCAAATACTAGCGAGAAATTTTCCGATTGATTTATATGAATGATATATAACTTTTGCACTATCTTAAAATAAAAAAATATTGTGCCATTTAATAAAAAGGAGTTAACGTTAATAGAAGACACAGACGGGTTATTGAGTTGCACCGCTACAGCTATGCACCTATTGAGATTTTTAAACTATTGCAAATTTAAAAAAAATACTCGTAGGTTTTTTTATCGTACTATCAAATAATTCCCTGAAGTTTCCAGCTTCGAAGACGTATTTCGACAAGATTCAGCACCAGTTCATCGGAAAGCAGGAAACAAAACTGGCTGATTGCTCATAAAATTTACTTTATCAGGCATGACGAGTGGTCTTCTTAGAGCACAGACTTACATTAGTTGGACAAGAAATATGGCAACAATTGTAGCAGAAAGCCTGCGCTAAATCTCACCAGAATTTGGAGTTTCTCAAAGCATCTTTGATTAAAGCAGTGACTGATGTAGACACCAATCTCGTGCGTGCTACGATTGAAATTGAAAATCAGGGAGGGCATTTTGAATAACCTAAAAAAACTTTAATTAACATTTAACTACCTTTGCTTCTATATAATACTAGCTGACCCGGCGAACTTCGTATCGCATTTTTTTCTAAAACTGTTTTTTTTTCTAAAATAAAAGTAGCCTAAGTTTGATAACAAACTTGCCTAACAAGGATTGTTACATCAACTACCTGCCAGTGAAAGTCCCGTCAAAATCGTTCCGTTTCAGAGATTAGCCGAAACAAACAGACAGACAAAAATTTAAAAAATATTGTTTTAGTATAATACCGTGTATACATCCAATTGCACTTAGTAAAAAGCGGTTATTTTAATATTACAAACAGACACTCCAATTTTATTTATTTGTATAGATTAACTAATTTACAGATATATATCAATTAAAAAAAATTGTTTGTAACAGTATTTATGGCCAGACTAAGAATATGAATTTTGCTCGCTGTTATATTTCGCCTTTTGGATGTAAAGTTAAAAACATATTGTTAAATGGGACCAAAGTTCTCGTCCTATGTTGTAAAAATGTATGGTTACCTTGGCATATCTTCGTCCTGTTTATTTTCATTATGACTCCAAGTTAGATATAATATTAAATCAATATCAAATTTTGTATTGTTTACAAATGAATATATGCTTTCTTTAAAAGTAATATTAATGTTTTAGGGGACTGTAGTTACGAAATACAACTAATTTTATTTAATTGCCTCTCACTGAGCAATCGGTTTTCGAATGTTGAGAAATCAAATTACGTTACCAAATTCACCTTTAGGAATTTGAGATTACCGAAAATTATTTTTATCCTGTAACACCTGAAATTAGTCTTAGTTTCAACAAATTACAATTTGAATTAATGCAAGATCAAAATCCAATCAAATACCTTGACAAGTAATTTTAATTTAATAGCAATTATAGCAGAAGTTTTATTCTTCTTAATTTAATTTAAAGTAATAGGCGGTAAAGTTAAAATTCGCATTGAGCGACAAAGACGAAATGAAACAAACCTGGCGGTCTATTATGAACTCTTAACTCCAGCCATGTTCCAGTGTAAACATCAAATTCGCGTTGCTAAAGCGATCACGTGACACTTTTTAGCTAACCATAAAAAGCCCGATAAATGAATTGCCTGGAACATGTTCCAAATAGGCCGGCTGCTGCTGATAACCAAAGTGTTCCTTCTTATTAGCGTTTTCTCAAGCAGTGTAACATCAGTCGCACGTAATCGTCGCGCGATCGGCTTACGCCACAAAGTGTACGGTTATTCTAAATGTGAAAAAGAAAAAAAGAATAAAATGGGTAACTGGACCTGCTAGTTCAAGATCAAGAAATGATTAATTTATATTCTAACACTTGACTGGATAAATGAATATTATGTCACAGGATTTACTGTATTAAAATACACATGCGTTATGTTATGACAGATAACAGTCTAAAACAATTTTTCAACGCTCATGAATCATTAGAATAATACCACAGACATGTGTGAATAATACAATTTAAATAATCTCTTTTATTATATTTTGATGAAGTGCGTATACTTAGCTCATATATCATTGTTTGTAATTGTCGTATACCGTTGTCTGTACTGTGTATCTTTTTGTGAACTTTATTGTACCAATTCTTGTCTGTAACGCTAAATAAATAAACATTATGTTTTTACTTTGTGTTTTATTGTTCGCTAACTTAAGGTTTATTCCCTGTGTACAAAACATTTCTGTAGTAAAGGGAGGGTAGGTAATAGTAAACTATTATAAAATCAACACAAAGGATAATGAAGAAGCTTAATATTCCCTATCGTAACTTGATATTGTTATGATAACACGTCAAATGTTACGAGGGTTAGAGGAAACTCTATGCTTACGTATGGGATATTGATGAAGGCTCATCGCTGGAAATATAACAGTATCAATAAAGTATTATTATATTGTTATTATTATTTTGTATCTCAATTTGTACCTCGGGCCCTCGGACCCAGTATTTTGGAAGGCTTGCGTGGGGACACAGGTCCAACACGTAGAGGCCCCTTTGAGAAACATTAATGTATTGCTGCGTGGTCCACATGACAGATATCGTCATCGATTGCACAAGTTGTCATCCGAAAATGATTTTCGCCATGTGCACAGAAACTATTTTAAAATGAAAATCTACGTTATAATACTAATGGGCTATTTTGGTGGAATTTCGAGGGACTGGGGTATGGGCTACTATGGACACCTGCCATTCAGATTGTATTAGGTACTACTGAAAATAAGGCAGGTGGTGACTCGCTACTAACTAGATGGGCCCCCGTAAAGCGGCGCATGCCTGGGGGCAACATTGGCGTGAGCAACTAGAGGGGTGTAGAGAGGTGCGGCACCGATTTCACCATCTAGGGGGGATTGAACCCCCATGAGCGCGTTTCCTCGTTATTACACCATTAGACACTTCAACCCCCGAGGATATAGCTCTAGCGACTCCACTCTGGCCGGCCGGTTAAGGCAAGCACAGAGGTGGGGGCCTGTTCCTCGATCCTCACTTGAAGATAAAAAAAGGTAGAACTCGGGTCCATGGTGTCGTTACTCACCACAGCTCGCCAAAAGCTACCCCGTGGGCTCATTGTTATTAGTATATTTCCAGCGATGCGATTTAATTTCGGTGCAGCCGAACATAAATTACGAATACGAAAAAGTATAAAAGAAGAATTAAAATTATTATGTAATCTTTCTATCAGGTATTTACGCATTAGGTACTTAAGTTATTATATTTATTACTATAATGATTATTTAAATAGTAAATTACATAACTACACAAATATTAAAATACTTATCATTAACAAGTATAAAACGTAAAGTATCTTTATTTCAATTATTCAACAGCATAAGAGCAAATGACCACCTTGCGGTAACTTGACTTCCAAAACCATTTTTGGAATTAGGGGTCCGTTTGCGAAATATTTGGTTTTAAATTGCTAATTTTGGTTAGAGTCAAGTGTCTCCCCCTGCCTGCTAAACGGTTGCGAGTTGGACGAGTGAAATAATTCTCAAAAATAGGAAGGAACACTGTCGGAATAGGAAGGAACATTTTACAAGGAAAACTATTACGGCTATGTGTGTGTGTGTGTGTGTGTGTGTGTGTGTGTGTGTGTTTGCGTTTTCATGTGTGTGTGTGCGTTTTCATGCGAAAATTGATCCAGTAAACTCCAATAAAAAAATCCTTCACCATCAATACTGTTCACGTTGTATCTAAAACACCACAAAATACGGAATACGAATGAATTTTATTTCAATAACACGACGCGTTCCATGTCGGAATGGCAAACCGTCACAAGTAAACCTTTCCGCCATTTGCAATTGCAAAACAATAAAAACATTTCAACTCGGAGCCAATTTTCGATTCATTGAGTTTCTATCTGACATTCAAATTGTGTTTGTAAAAGTTTGAGGAATGAGAATTTGAGGAATTTTTTACTACGAAGGCATTGTGTTTTTATAATTGCTTTATATTTCAGCAATTTTCGTTTTTCGGAACTGCCCAGGTTTTGACTAAAGGAACAAGATTATATCTTTATAAAAAGTTTGAAAATAAAGATAAAAACATGAGAGGTGTCAAGGGACACCCGGATGGAACGAAGTTCTTTTCGATTTAAGTATTGTTTTGTTGTACAGCGCCATCTCTGTACAATTATTCAGAAAGTTGTACAGCGCCATCTCTGTAAAACTCTCAAAAAAAGTGTCGTCATTCGTAAGAATCAAAAAGTGTCGTAATTTTCCGTCTAGCCCCCTTTCACAACGCGCGATAAGGAACTTCGTTCCAATAAAATCCATGATGATTTGATCCGATGAGACATGAAGTTTTCTTTACGTACAATATTGGTTGAAAGGATACAAGCGAGATGGTCCTGTTAAACATGCTTAGGATCTGATGAACTAGTCCAGAGATAAAGAGCCTCGAAGCTTGGCATGGGTGTACTTCCTTTTAGCCCATACATTACTTATCAACGCGTCTCTAAATTGAGATTTCATTGGCGTATCATACTTACAGAACAATGTCTTCAAGTTGTGTGTATTGGGATCTCCTAAATTGAAACACATTCATCGACACTGACGATACAGAAATTTACATATTACCTTACCTATAAGGTCGATTAGAGATCCCCTTGGTCCACCAAGGTGATCGAGATAGGCCTGGCCTACCCTTCCATTATTACGAGTACCAACTGGGTAATATTTACCTACTAGCAGTGGCGGTAGGTACTTGTAATCTTAGGTTAAATAGTATTTCCCAAATGTTGAGTTTTAACGGCACTCATTTGCCGTTAAAGTCGGCTCAGTGGCGGTACAGCCATACAAGCCGAAAAGACCATCTTACTATTATTGCTTTACTATCATCAATCTGCAGCTGTTAACACTCATATTATTTGTCGCTAAATATTACAGGTATGGAATGGAGTGTTCTGTGTTATCGGGCCAAAGATCCCGAGATCCTGGATTGTACGACACAACTGGGCTTGACTTGGGCTGACGGCCTAGGCACGCCACTGCCTACTAGGTAGTGTAATAGTACGTGGTCCTGTGCAACTTAAAACTAATTTATTGATCATGTAAATCTATGTCAGTACATACGTTAGGAGAAAATCTTTGTAGGTACCTTCAGGAGTCTGAGATTTGGCCTATTAAAGAAAATTGTTCACTAAAATAAAATTGTACCCTATAGTTTTAACAATTACCTAATTACAATGAAGTAGAAGAAACGTCAAAATAAAATGCTTAGCGCATAATAAAACACATTTATAAAGTAACATTCCCTTACTTGAACAACACTTAAAGCTGTTCGTAATACCACAGTAATACCTACTTATGTACATAGGCACATCAAAATGCATGGTTTTATTACCACGGCTTCTTTTAGCCATTCAGTTAAAACAGCTATCGTGACTCCAAACACCAGAAAAACAAGTATTGCGTGTTAAAAAACTAATTTATCGTTTCAATGAAGTCGCAGGACTTCAGCCTACATGCAACATTTATAATTTATGTAAAATGTCCTGTATGCTTCAAACAAAGAATGGTTCGTTGACATTGTTACTTAATGGCAATAGTCACAGAATGGCTAGAATTGACTCTAGATGTATTTAAGTTAAGCCTTATTCAGACGTAGGTACAGTCGGCAAAAGAATTAGATATGCAGGGCATAATTCTAAAACCCTCAGTAATGTTTAATATTACAATATATTTACTTTATTATCAATGTTAAATCATACTTTGCGTATACAAGTATAATTTAAAATTTATAATAATACAAACAATCTGTAATATCAATAATTGTAAAAGGTTTTAGAATCAGGTCATGAAGAGGTCATGCATACCTACAGTCCTGGATTTGTCAATAGGCCGTATAGGCCGCGGCCTAGGGGCGGCAGCGTCCGAGGGGCGGCAGATTTCAGAAGATGATATTATAGATGATTTTGCTATTAAAAAGTGACGCAAAAAATTGTAATTCTTGTTTTTTACGCATTTTCTTAGTGACCAATTCAGTGTCTTCCTTGCTATGAATGGAAAATTATTATTTTGGAAAGGTACATGGGGCGGCAGAAATAAATTTGCCTACACTCATAAAAAATATGAATCCGGCACTGCATACCTAACTCTTTTGTTGACCGTACTTAATACATTCGTATAATACGTTCGGACATAGAAGTAGTATTTCTTGAAGTTTTAGCACCTACCATCAGCAATTTCCACATCCACCCAGAGTTGATTTGTGGCTTCTTTTAGAGGTGACATAAATGTATAAATAAATAAATAAAACATTGATCAAGAAATTGAAGTTACTCTTTGGATTTGTTTATCGTGTCTTATTTTTACATGTGAAAATAGAATTTCAAAGAGTACACTCCAAAGTTGGACGGGTTGGAGTTTTATTAAGTTTTATGAAAAAAACCTTGGGCAAAACAATTCGATTACAGATTCAAAGAAGGTAGCGCACAATTGAGCGGTGGCTCTACTGGGAACTAAATTTTAAAAGGAGAATTATATTAGAACAAACGACTTGGTTTGGGAACCAATTCTTTCTTTCTTTCTCTTTCTCTTTTTCTTGGATCCGCAACACATCGGTATGTCTTTGGTGTTACTGATGTCAATAGGTTATACGATGGTACTTACTACTCAGGTGGATTGTCAGCTTCTTTGTTGGCTGTTTTTAAACAAAACTGTTGCAATTAAAATCTGAATTTTTTTAAGCAATTATAGCACAATTATTAAACAATAACATTTAAAAGTAACATAATTTGACAACAGTCAAGAGTTTATAACGCTTTCATTGTTAAAAAGTTATTATCAGATGTCATAACTCTAACATAATATAAAATGTCGCTTATGAGAAATTCCTGCGATATCGACGAAGGAAAATGCGTTTCTTATGCTACATGTTTTATCGGGTACAACCTTATTAGCATAACTAACTGTGTTATTCTCAGCACTACAAACAATATTTACAGCCGTGTGATCTAAACCCACACTTTGCCATGCTTTTCTATAAGACTTACCTAAATTGTTCCTTTTACACCATGGGCACAGATTTGATAAAGAACCAGACGTCACCTTGTCTTATCGAGAGTGACGCCGCCGATGTGTGATTTATTCCTTTGTATTCACCAAACTATCTGGATGAGAAATTTTAACTTTCTAGGTCATCTGGACCTGGGTTAGAATTTTGATCTATAGGTCAGTCAGTGATAGAAATTACGATTTTTGGACTTTAATATCTAAATAACCGTTTGAGGTGTGTTTATGAAATTTGAAGCACATATGTATTCCGTAAATCTCAATAAATGAGCCAAGTTTGACGGGTTTATGTGAAATAGTTTTCGAGTTATGAGGGGGTCCAAAATGGCTCCAAATGTTTCGTGTAATATAACACACACGGTGCTGCTCGCCAGTTCTGTTAGCTTGAACATGGCTTGACACGCTATCGTGTGTCTAGATATTTTGAGGGTTTAATAAAGTACTTACCTACACCTTTAGGACAAACAATTTTCTCATCAAAAAATATCGAAGATGGCGCCCTAAAAGTTATAACGTCAGAGAGGAGCATGTGAAATCGTTAACGCAAAAGATTCTTCAAAAACCAGCCGAAATATCAGAACTCCCATTTTATTCCTTGCGACAGATTGTGCGTCGTTTACTCAATCCCTGTCACAAAAGTCAGCAAATCCCTCGCTAATCCTCTTCAATCCCGGTAATCCTGTGATTTGAGGATGTTCGTACATCCTTCACATACGTAATATTTAGGAAATGGCCAGGTAAAAGGAATATATTAATGGCATTCGTAATGTGCTGTGACTACGGATTTGCAATAAATTGATGGTATCTTCAATGGTATCTTCGAGAGGGGAGCAACTTCGGGCGCGGACCGCGGTCGGTAATTGGATAGATACTTGTGACAATATTTCTTGAGTGCATCCGTGACTTATCTATAAGCCTGTAGCAAATTTTCAAACTTAAATTGTAAGTTGCTAAGATGATTGTGAAGTAAACGGAAAAAGTCGAATACTTGATTTGTTTACAGTATACAGGGTGTCCAGCGACCAACTAGCGATATTTTAAGGTCATAATATTAGAATATCGCTAGGTGGTCGCTAGACACACTGTATAATTTCTATACTATCGATACAGTCATGTCACGCAGATCAAGCAATTCGGGAAATATAGGGTGGCGCAAAAATCATCAGCCTGTGGGAAGGTGCTATAATTTTTGCAAATGGCGGTAAATATTAGTTTTACTATGAGATTTGTGAAGTAAACAGATACAAAATACACGTCAATAAGATATGAATCACAATACTCTTCAAGAACGCGAAATAATCAAAATAATCTCTTGTTTTGGTGATTTGCACTAGCCGGAAAGATTGCCCGATTTAACCGTTATAAAATTATTTTAGGTTCTTTATGGGATTTCTTGAAGTCACGGGTCTATGTCAACAAACCTTAGACCCTTGAAGCCTTCAAAGAGAATATGCGTCATGAATGCGGAAACCTATCACCGGAAGTTCTGGGAAGAGTGCCGCCAGAATTGATTTATGGATATGGATTTATGACACGGGCCTGATTTATGGTATTTTCCATCACTCTTCCCAGAACTTCCGGTGATAGGTTTCCGCATTCATGATTCATGTCCCACTGTGCGGCGGCCACTTAGCTGATATAATTTTTCTACTTAATGAAAATAAAAACTTAGATATCAAATAAACACAATTCAATAGCAAAACTAATAATTTTAATTAATTAAATTAAAATTATTAATTTTCATTTATTAAAAATATTACAATCAAAGAACATCGGGTGACGACTTTTGCTATATTTCAAGATATTTAAGTATTATTAAGTAATTAAATATTTTTGCAGTAATTAAATGGAGCGTGTGTTTTCTTATTTTAATAATATCATATCATCGAATAAATATTTACAAGGGCGCATATTTTAATTTTTCTCCTTAAACTGCATAACAGCTAAGGGACTGCACAGATGACGAAGTGATATGTATTATCTTTTCTTTAAATTTCTTAGAAGTAGATTGATTAGTCGCTTTTGAAGCCGTTCCGTATCATTCGAACGGGAATTTTGCTTCACTGCCGAGGAATTCTTTATGTCATCTATTAGCATCATGACTTTGATTTTAAAGGTTCTTATTTGTTCCTCCGTCATCGTCTCAAAATCTGGTAGGAGGCTCAAGAGAAAATATCGCATCGAACTATAATTTAGGCGGGCTGAGTTATGTGGTTGCGAATTCGTTGAGAACGAGGATTTCTTTCTTTTAAGACTGTTTCTTTTACCGTCACGGTTTCTCGTAGCATTGTGCCGATAGACCGGTGAGCTTCGATCGTCTGGTGACATGCTTCGATGTGTCGAAACATTTTCATTTAGCATATCTGTATCAAATACATCTACTCCTTCGAATGGGTTTTGTCCATCTTCTACATCAGGTTCAAACTTCACTGCTCCGATTTGAATTTCAAGTTCATTATCTTGTGGTATAAGAGAGTCGTCCTTTGCTAGTTCTTCAGAAAACTCTTGACTGAATTTCGTGTAAGGCAGAACAAACTGTAAGTAAGGACTGAGGTAGTACGGCTTCTTTTTAACTTTGTCGGTTTTTTTCATACTTCTTACCAGCGAACTCCGTATGTTCCGCCATTTTTCTTTGCATTCGCTAACTGAAAGTAAAATTTAAAATATTAAAACTGATGCAATTAACTTGGAATATATTTGAGAAACCTATTGCTATCACAATCTAATTACAATGATTTTTAGTGTTTTTGTCAACAGATAAAACAATAGACTAACAAACCTTTGTTCTAGCTAATATCAGAAATGACTTGACCCATTCGGATACGGTTATTGATGTTTTTCTTGCTTCAGGTTTGGGTACTAAGTTTCCTGAAGAAAAGTGTGGGCTATTACTAGTTAATTATAAGATTTGTAGTATCAGCTTTCTATCATCATAACAGATATTGTTCGATGTCTGTTCCTAGAATATATGAGTTCACTACATTTAATGTGGCTGAAGAAAAGAAAGTATTTACCACCTACCTACCATAAAGTACCTATCACAATATTAATATAATATCTGCAGTTTTTTTAGCGCGCTAACTGTAGGTCACACTTGCGTAATGTCATTCTTAACGCGTTAAGATGAAGGTTCAGCAGGGGCATTATGATAATACCACACATAGTATTATGTTAACAACTATCGGTTAGCCATATATCAAAAGATATAACTAATACAGGTCTCGCTACTAATTTGCAAATGCAAAAAAAATACTTCGTAGGATGTCGCATCAAGTCCGCTGCAAATTTGACAAATAAACGTGATCATAATATAATGGCCAGCTCTATAAACAAATATGCATGAAAGGAAGTAAATACCCACCTGTCCAATTTATACTCTGTGCCACTTCAGCCCACGCTTGTTCAGATGTATCTCTGCGATTGTACTCCGGTAGGTTAAAGTTGTATATACACTCGCGCTTTTCAACTTCACGTATGAAATTGATTTCCGTTGACATTTTCCTTACTTTCATGTAGCTGTATGTATTTGCATAAATAACCGAATGAGTAAGTGACAGTTAATGCGCGGCAAATGCGATGCCGCGTCGAATCGAAACCGTACTGGCACGCTCCCCGCCCCGTGCCGCAATGAGGCGATGCCGAGCCGAGCGGGGTCGTGACGCGTCGCGCCGACCCGATTCACGCCGACAATTTACTTCGTGTCGATTCGGAAATGCGTACATTAGTGTGGTATGCACACGGTCGACATCTGCGATAAATTGAACCAAAGATAGATAGTTGATAATACGAGTACTCTTTATTTTACAATGTAAAGTTAAAACAGTTAAAACAACGATAAGATGATGATAAGAAGACAAAAGGTGGCCTAATCGTTAAGCAGCGATCTTTTCCAGGCAACTTCTTTGGAGAGATACGACAGAGAGAAAATGGTAGGATGTACCAACTAATTTTAAGAGATGGTATGATGAGTGTTTAAAAATGATTAAAATCATTTTTAACATTAAAACATTTTTAACATTTTTTAACATTTAAACATTAAAATTAAAATTATTATAATCAGGTAGTACCATATTTTATTTTATTAACGTATGGGTATCATGCATAACATGGCAATTATAACATTTATATATTTTCCTACATAATATTGCAAATGTATAAACATTATACATATTAAGTATAAAACGACAAAACCTACAAAACTTATCAAATTGTAATTTAACTGTCAAGTTTTAAAATAACCGAATAAATATATTTTAATATAGTATTTCTGAGACGAAAAATATTATTATGTCTCATTTTCTCATTTTGACAATGACCGAGTCTGCTTCCGTCACCCATAAAAACAGATTTTACAGATAATGTATAATATTATACTGTTACCTAATCAATAAAAGTTGTTTCGCAAACTAAATCAAAGTTATAATTAATTCAAATTACATCACTGCGCAGCTAGCTTCATAATTAGGTATATATTTTATTAAAAACAGAAAATTATATTCCGTTTAACAGTTACCTACATAGTCTTCTCCTGTTGTCTGTATTCCGTGGTCTTCTCAAACACTTGTCGCAGCGTAGACCGTGTGCGTCCGCCCCATTCGGCATCTGTTATTGCATGCCTCTCTCGTGCCGCAAGACGCAGTTGGATCGGGTACGCTCGGCAAAGGTCGGTGCGGCTCGGAGCGACGGGACGGGTTGGCACTGCGGCGCGGCGCGGCAACGGGAAACAGCAACAGCGTGGCGTGCAAATAATACGAGTATTATGAACGTTGACGGCAGCCATTGACTCATGTGTGGTATAGCGTGCTACTTTTTTTAGGCTCCGAAGCAAAGTGCCGAGACCCTTAGTGCTAGAAAGCTGTACATAATTTGGCATGGATATACAATACAATACATATTTATTAAAACTCCAGAATCGTAGAATAAAATATTAAAAAACATTTTTTTTTCAGGTAACGTGAGGATGAATTTTTAGTCGCGTACCTTATAGTGTGGGGTTTCGTTGAAAAGATCTTCCAAAAATAATATGGTACGGGTCTTCAAAGACCATTTTTGGAATTAGGTGTTCGCTTGCGAAATATTTGACAAAAACGACCAAGTAGTTTAAATGAATTTTATGTGCACAAGTAAGTAGTTATACATATACCTACATTTGGTACAAAGCGGGACAATTTTATTCATGCGGGGGACAGTGGGACAGACAGCCTAAAAGCGGGACAATCCCGCCTGACGCGGGACGTATGGTCGCCATAGTATAGCCTGAAAGTAAACTACCAAATTCAAGAAGTTTATGGCGTCTGAGAGGAGTTACGAAGTGCACTAAGCATCCATTGTGGACGACGTCATTTTTTATATTAGGTAGTCCAAATAAAATACAATGCCTATACATATAAAAACCTTAAGAAAGAGGTGCAATTTCATACACATTTGCTACCAGACCAGTTATCTGCCAAAGCCACCATGACCCCAGACTTTATAGTCGGAGATCGTTCTTACTTGTATTTGCGGACATACCTACAGTGAAAAACTTTCAGTTTTTATAAAACAATAAAGATTTGAAAGTAGATGCAATTAAATAATATCTAATATATGTAGCATCAAGCCGAAGGAAGGTAGAGAGTGTGATTTTTATCATTTATTCAGTTAAACACGGTGAAAAGAAATCCGAGTTTTTCGAAGAGGAAATACTCCCTAATACCCACGGACGTAGCTAATACCTAGCAGATTCGAAAAAGTTACTAAAACTTTCTCGATTTATCTGAGTTTAATAAGAAATGAAAATGCGGCTCTTTTAAGAGTCGAGCTTGTTCCTAAGATACAAGAAAAAGAAATGCAATCTTATAGAAATAAAAATACAATAACTGTCAAAGCTATAGGCGAAAATGGACCGTATTTCGTAGAACTACAATAGAAAATCAAACAAGCTTCTCCCGACCTGTTGACGGTACATTTCGCGGTACCGTCAAGGGTCTGTAATTGCTAATTCTACAGAATTTAACCTAGAAATTAAAACTGCACTTTACGCCATCTGCACTCGGTTTATAATTCAATGTATACAAGCTGAAGCAGGTCAAGAATACTTGACGTTTTGAAATCGTTTCACAGAATTTTGGGCTCAGATAATGACGGTCATTAATTAAAACAGGCCTGCGATAATACACATGGAACCTATCTGCTGAAAAAGCTTTGAAAAAATATTTTTTCCTGTCCCTAGGGTATGAAATGTGCCTAGATATTATTGATAGACCTCGCAGGTACTAATGCTTGATGAGTTTTCTTACTTTGCATGGTACTAAAACAGTTATAGCCGTAAATGTTGGGCTTTCCTGAGCCCTTTACAGACGTAAATCCGGGCGCGAGGATCTACATTCAAATCCTATACCTATGCGGCTCTAATTTTTAAAAAGTTATGTGCATTTTAGACGCTTCGTTAGTGAGTGAATATCGATATTTCAGAATTGTATTTGAGTTTAAGTCAACATTTACTTTATTTTATTTTGTGACCATTCACAATTCTACACTCCTCACAGTCTTGCCTCACAATTAAAGAATCTGCGCAACTCGAGTAACGACATAATTGTACAATGAGATCGTTTAATGAGGTCCCCAACTAGACGGAGTTTCTTTGAGGAAATTCTGAAGCTAAATACATCGATTTAGTGCATAGGGGACGAAAACTATAGACAATTATAGGCTACCTATGAAATTGGAGATTTTATAACGAGTATTTTCAGATTTAATTATTTGTGAATTGGCGCGTAATTCGAAATTCTTAAGTGGGAAAAAGTTCAACACCCGGGGCACTACAAAATGCTTTAATAACAAAAATACCAAAATTTTTATACTTTTAAATTTTCATACAAATCTCCAATTTCGTACGTTATTAAATCATTAATATTACTGAGACTGGTATTATAGGTATATTATAATCTTTTCATGAAACCAGCCTGACTAGCCCTCTTTCATGAGTCAAACAACTCGTCTGTGCCGGCTGAGGGCTTAGGAGCCAGGAGCTATGATTGTGTTGACTTACCAGCATGATCTTTTATTTATTTATTTATTTATTTATTTAATCTTTATTATACCTAAAAATGATGGTATAAAAGGCGAGCTTAATGCTAAGAGCATTCTCTACCAGCCAACCTTTGGGCGAATCAGAAAACAGCGATGACGGTATTAAATGGTAAGTCCATGATTATGAGTTATATAATTATATATATGTAAATAAATATGTGTGTAGAAATTTAAAGGGTTAGATACTACAATAAAATATACGATAGAAATAAAGCAGACAATTTAAACTAAATATAATCTGAGGGAAAACAACGAACTATAAATATATAATATATATTATATACATTAAGACTAAAACCAATTAATTATATAATAGCTAAGAATATATGCATAAACATAACAATTGTCTAACTTTCCAGATACTGGCTAAGAAAGTGGGAAGCAACACTCTTTTTAAAGGACAACCTGTTACAAACTTTCCTTAATTCAACCGGAAGAGAGAGAGAGAGATCCGGAGATCTTTTCACAGCTCCAAGCGATGATATACCTGAGTATTAGATATTAACTTCAACTTAATACCTTCTGCGCGTTCCTGACAAAAAAATAGTTGACAGACAACAGACGGACAACAAAGAGACAATAAGAGTTCCGTATTTTCCTTTTGAGATTCAGAACCCTTAAAAACTCAGTCTTATCTAAACTATAGGCGGATGTAAAACATGATACTGTTGACTTTAATTAAATCTACGTCATACCTTATAACATTATTATAAGCTAAGTAATAACATAGTTGACGATCGTTACCATGTGTTTAATAAGAGGCTCACATGCCGACATAAACTTGACGATATTACAAGACGAGGGCAAACCACTAATCTCTGCATTGTCGATAAGAATGGTGGTTTACGACAGCTATGCCTTCTAATTAAATTATTGATCGAAGTCTCTATGGCATTGATAACAGAGTCGACATTTGCATGGACAAAAGACCTCTAAGGTCATAGATTTTCTATATTGTTCCTTTGATAGTCTAGTGGGACGTTTTCGGAGTTAATTTGTTTAAAATGTATATTATTTAACTATTCCATAACAGTCGTTACAGGGTAGTATATGGTATAATCCTTACTACCAGTAGGAATAGATGTTTATCAAATGTACTCTTTGATGTTTATTTGTAAATTATCAGAGTTTTACGTTCTATCTCATTAGTAGTAGGTGCGGGATTAAGTCAGTAGTTACCTCCCGCTTAATTTTACACGTTGAAAATTGACTCTAACGACGTTGTCAACGTGTTGAGTGTAGTTCCAACTCTTCAATCGTATATCGTTGTATTGTGAAAAATTACAGCGGAAAATAAAGTAATTTGTTTTCTAAATATAATAGTGTATTGTTCGACCTTATTATTTAAAAATAAATATAAAAACAATGTTAATTGGTATACATAACAACTCACGTGAAACTTTTAAGTAGGTATCTTAATTTTCATCAAATCTTGATCGAATTACAACGCTTCTAGCTGATGGTATAGTATTACTAAGTTTCCCTAATTAATTTTTATTGCATCTACACTGAAGCTTGCAATTACTAGCTACTGTAACAGCTCAGCTACAATAAACAGCTAATGGTCCCTTATCTTATCATAATACCGTTATCGTTATAAAGTAATATAATCTAGATCCTACTTATATTGTATATGTGAAAATTTACTCTTCTACAAAAAACTACTGAATGGATTTTCATGAAATTTTTCACACAGATAGGCCATCTGGAATAAGATATAGGGTACATAATATCCCGGAAAACTGGGTAAAGCCTCGGGCAGAGCGCTAGTCTATATACAGATGAATTTTCCAAGTGTGCGTGGAGAGTCAAATCGGAAACTACAAAGAATAGCGGAAAGTGCTCAAAGAAGTCTCGGGGCCGATTTTGATGAAAGCTAAAACTGCATCATTATTGAAAAATAAATATTTCTAGCCAGGAATCGAACCTGTTGATTTAAAAAAAACACACCTGTATTATTACACCATTCGATAGTGTCCCTAACAAGGATCAAATTTTGGGAAGCAATGACATACACATGTATGTACATAACAAGCTACATAGCTTGTTTAAAGGTTCGTAAATATCCCGTAATTATTTTAAACATCCCGTAATTATCGTAAATATCCCGTAATAGTTTTTTTTCTGTTTAGCCTTTATTGAAAATTCTTTCAATGAATAAATGGGCAGATGTTTAGTGGCATTTTTTCCAATCAAGTTTATAAGATTGTTCCTTAAAAGAGTAATGCAGGGAATCTATACTAACCCATTAGTTACTTAAGCATAGATTTTTAATGATTTTTTTTTAATAGTATATTTAAACTTGTCAGAATGATTTTGGCAGTAATTCCGCCTTTGTCTTCTGTACTTAAGTACATAAAGGGGTTTTGCATTGGGGCATAAAGATTTAAATAAATAAGTCTGCAATTGTAAAACCTAATAAACAAATTGCTACAGAGATTTTTTTGATTGAAATTGTTACAGACACACAAAAATAGTTATTTAATTTCGAGTAAGACCCTAATGATTCCACACATGACATAACCCTCGCCTACGCAACAAATAATAAATAACTGTACAAGTGTACGCAAAGAATAACTTGTAAACCTTTTCGCATGAGGCAAATAAATTAATATTTGGATGACACGTTCTTTGTGTACTTCGCTGTAGGAAATAGATTGGTCGCCGTCGTTAAATGTTTTTCAGGTGGTATTAGTTAGTCAAGATTAGTCAGGATTACCTTATATTAGCTCGATACATCATGTAGTCCTCTAGAGATACGGCAGTATTGGGAAAACTTGGCGCTTGCCGTAAATTATATCGTACGCTGATTGATATCGCAAGATATATTGAGATGTCTCTTCATGCGCCATTAGCGATATTAATATTTGAAATTGTTGATTATGTCTCTTGAGGATTTTTTTTGTACAGAATTGGCTTAGTTGTTATTGCTTCTAGAGAAAATATTTATTTAGATGCAATAAAGATAATAGGAAACTTACTGTTGCTAGCAATCAAATAGTTAGTCCTTCTTGAAGAAGCAGTGCATCTTTTACGGACTTTTTTATGAAAATAGCCGGTAAAAGAGCTATAAATCCATCACAGCATATCTGATATAATATCAGATATAATATTATAATATCGCGGCATATCTATAAAACACAAAAAAATGTTTGCACAGATATCCCTTATAGACTCTGAAACCATCCAACCGATATGCCTCAAAATGGTTTCAATTGAAAGGCCATAATGCGAAGATGGTTTAAGACTGTGGTTTTAGACCACTAAACATACAAGGCCTATTACCTAAATACATAAAAAGATTGATCAAAATTAAAAACCAAAGACGTAGATTAGCTTTAAAGGAAAAGAACCCAACTCAAAAGAGGATCTTACTTTCAGAATTTAATTCTTTGCAGAAACAGATAGATGAAGCTATAGTTAAAACTAACAACGATCGCTGGAATAACAAATTAGCCAAAATTGATAATCCCCGTTCTGACTTATGGCGTGTAGTTAAATCGTTAAACCCTAAACCAAATGTTATTCCTCCTCTGAAAATATCTGATACCTTATCTACCACATCTACCTTAGAGCAATGTGAAGTTTTGGCTGAAACGTTTCTGCTAAATATGAACCTCACCAGATTCTGGCACAGTGAGCCTAATACTGTTGCTATTGTTGAAGATTCCTTAAAAAAGTTAGATGAATCTGGCGGAAATCAATTAAAATATCCAGTTAGACCTAAAGAAATCCGTAACAAGCTTAAAAAACTTAAATCTAGGAAAGCCCCTGGTATTGATGGAATATCAAATTTTTTACTCAAAAATCTATCGCAAAAAGGCGTCGTTTTATTGACAAAAATATTTAATGCTTGTCTTAAGCTAGGATATTATCCCACTGCTTGGAAGGTAACAAAAGTTATTGCGATTAAGAAATCTGGCAAAGATGAGCTCCTTCCTAGCAGCTATCGACCAATTAGTCTATTACCTGGTTTAGGTAAACTTTTTGAAGCAATCATCTTAGCCCGTCTCTCGAAGGCAACTGAAATCCACCTTATTCCTGAACAGTTTGGCTTTCGTCCTAAGCACTCAACTACACAGCAACTAGCTAGAGTTGCGGAACATGTAGCCAATGGATTAAACTTAGGCGAGTCCACTGGCATGATGCTCTTAGACATTGAGAGGGCATTTGACACGGTTTGGCATGCAGGTCTACTACACAAACTTATCTTGAATGATACGCCCCTAGATCTTGTTAGGCTCATTCAGTCTTATCTGCTGGATCGCTCCTTCTCAGTATATATAGGTAATGTTAATTCTTCTGCTAAATTTATACCTGCTGGCGTACCACAGGGTTCTATTTTAGGTCCATATCTCTTCTCCCTCTTTATAAACGACATTCCTAAACAGCCACATACTAAGCTTGCAATATATGCTGATGACACAGCAATATTTTCGTCGTCCAAAGACATTGACCTGATAATCCAGAGGTTACAATTATCTTCTGATTTATTACTCAATTACTTTACAAAATGGAAGTTAAAATTAAATACTAAAAAGACAGAATGCATCATGTTTTCCAGAAAACGCACCGTTCCTACTAAATGTGTAAAGATTGGTGAAGATCCCATTGCTTGGAGCCGTAAAGTCACTTACCTCGGTGTAGTTCTTGATAACAAAATAAACTGGCATGAAAACACTAAAAACTTATTGCTTAAAGGCGCTAAAAGCTTAAACGCTTTAAGACCCATTCTAAATAGGCAATCAAAACTTAGTCCACAAACCAAACTAAAAATTTACTCTACGCTTGTCCGGCCTTCCATTACATATGCTGCTCCCGTCTGGAGCAGTATAACAGATTCTCAGTATAAAAAGTTACAAGTTCTTCAAAACAAAGCAATTAAAATTTCTTACAATACACCTTTGAGAACTAACTTAAAGAAATTACACAATAATATAAAATTTCCATTAATCAAAAATTTCATTTTAAAAATATCTAAAAACTTCTTCTTATATAAAAATCCTAAGCATCCAAATATTCTTGTATCATCGATTGGCAAATCCAGATTAAATACCCTATCATACTCCGGGATCTACAATAGATATCGACTGCCCCATCACTATTTCCTTAGTGAATCATGACCACAGAACATCTAATAATTAGATGTTCTGTGATCATGACCATACGCAACTACCAGCGACCGGCTCGCCGCCCGGCAACCGATAACTCAGTAATATTTTTGTGCGGATACCCCCGTTAGATAGTTTATATCTCTGTTGTTTTTTGTATTCCATACTAATTATCATGTATACTTAATATACTGTACATTGCATTGGTCAGTTATGAATGTTCAACCTGCTTGTAGTTCAAACACTACAAACGTGTGTAATCTAAATGTAAATTAATTTGTCTAAATGTAATGGCCATCCTACAAAGCCTTGCATCACCAAAATAACTATTACTTTACTATACCTATAGTTTATTATCTTAAGATCAAAATGAATTAATTAATAAGTATTGTGTGTGTTTAAAGAGGCGCCATTAGCCTACGTAACGTTTATAATTCTTACGATTGTATTTGCAATATTTATAAGTTATTGTAAATATATCCTGTAACTATTTTTATAAATAAAGATCTTTTAAAAACAAACAAAAACAACAAACATACAAGGCGTTAGGCACATTCAATCCATTGACAAAGTCGATTTTCTAATTTCCCATACAAAAATTTGAAGAAAATATGTGACGAACATTACAGAGTGTCAAAACTGATATGTCATTGTCATCAGAAATTTTTTAGCGTAGTCGAATTAATAATATATGTAAGTGCGTTATCATAAGATAACAGTCGTTAAGCTATGTCGAAGGCCCTCACAGGCGGTTTGAAAACTTCCGACACTCGGGTTGACCACTAACCCCTCCACCAATCCGCACTGGAGCAGCGTGGTGGAGTATGCTCTAGGCCTCCTCAAGAGGAGAGACCCGTGCCTAGTATTGGGCCATTAATGGGTTGAAGCCAATATTTCTCGATACTTGCTCGATATTTCCACAATTTTGCCACATACAGACTCTCGCAGTGGAATGCGCGAGGATTCATAGCTCAGATAAACTTTGTCATAAATCGGAAATGCCATTGTGCTCAATGATTGTGCTACAAAGCCGCGGGTGCTTTTATCTTATGCTAGGTATATATCAGTTCTATATATAATGCCTATATACAATGTATGTTACGTCTTATATATGAACAGATACTGGAATGATTGATTATTTTTACTGTTTCTAGCTATAGTATATCTCCGAGGTAAGGAGCTGTTTGTAATATTACATATTATTACTTATTATATTATATTTAGGTATTATATGTATAACTAGGAAATCGCCCTCGCTTCGCTTCGGGAAAAATAGTAAAAAATATATATATATAATATAGCCTATGTCACTCGGGGATAGTGTAGCTTCCCAACAGTGAAAGAATTTTTCAAATCGGTTCGGTAGTTTCGGAGCCTATTCAATGCAAACAAACAATCAAATCTTTCCTCTTTATATTGTTAGTATATATGTACAATAACCATCTTATTTACACACATGACACAAGCATAACTATTTAATAGTATTGTACTAAGTCTGTTTTAACTTCAGAATATTAACTTACTGGTTATAAAGGTCTAGCGAAAAAAACCGAGGACAATTTGCAGTCAAAGTATTACAACACCTTCAACCAAGTTATGTAAATTGACTTGTTTACTTTAGAAATACATCAATATGACATCAATACAGACAACACGTATACCATAATATCCTGTAGGTATAATAACTCTCTGCCATTGTACGCGGTCGAAGACAGTATACAAGGTGAATTTTCCAAGTGTGCGTGGATGGAATTCAAGAAGGTGTAAGAAAATAGCTCATTTTTAACAAAAAAAAATAATAAAACGTTTAAAATGCAGCAGTTTCTTAAAATTCAACCAGAATTCGATTCTTGTTAGGAATACTATCGAATGATGTAATAATACAGGATGTGTTTTTATTCAATCAACGGGTTCCATTCCTGGCTAGAATATTGATTTTTCAAAAATGTAATGATGCAGTTTTAGTTTTCATCAAAATCGGACCCGAGACTCCTTTGAGCATTTTTCGCTATTCTTCGTAGTTTCGGATTTGGCCATCCACGCACACTTGAAAAATTCAGCCTGTATAATATGTTGATGACACACGGGGGCAAAGATTTTCGTTTCTGTTTAAACTATAATAATGTATTCTGTGTCTGTACCACAAAATACATCTGTCCCTTACCCCCAATATCTTTTATTATAATCGTTTCCTATATAGATTTTTTTTTGTTTTGTCCTAATTAATGAACTCTTGTTTTAGGTAGGTAGATATCAATAGATACAAAATTGGATATTTGAATTTATTATAATGGTACGAATAGATAGGTACCTATAAGTATTGAACATTTTGGTACTATGTAGGTACTAACCTTTTTATGCCTAAAGTATGTGACCCTTACATTCTAAGGTATTATTTATTTATTTATTATGACTAGGTAACTTATTGAAAACAAACACTCGCAAAGATATAAAGTCATATCGTGTCATGTTACCCATTTTACAAGCCAGTAGGTATCCAACAGATTGGCCAAGGATTTTCTATAAAGGAAAAGTTTGAAATAGTTTGAATTTTAAACGGCTCTCTTTTCAAATGGAGCGAGACGACTTCCTCTCTCGTTCATATCAACGACTGAGAAATATTTTGCTACGATCAATGTTCCTTAATAGCTACATACTTTTCAACGGATTCCGGAAGTCAAAGATAAAATACGTTTTCGCGTTCATAGCCCGATAAGATCTTTATTTTTTTGCAACCTGGGAGCTGGGAGCAAAAATGTATTTTGTTTTTAGGATCACGTATCAGAAAGTGTGAGTTATGTGTGTTGATGGTGCTTGGTGGTAGTGTGAGGTGGCTTTTGAGGTGCATATAAATGTTCAATACAGCTTTTATATGGCTGACAATGCTGTTTCGGAGTGCAAAATGGTGGCGATTTTTGGCAACAATTAAGTGGAACGCGCACTACGTGTTTTCGCTGCGTGGAGCGCGCAGTACGAGTTTTCACCGCGTGGAGCGCGTACTATCAGTATTCACCGCGCGCACAGTTCGAGTTTTCTGCTGCCCACCTGGCATAAGTTATTAACAGAGTTGACATAAGCTGCCATAACTGTAAAACATACCGGATAACATTATATTTTGAATAAATAACGCGAAAATAGATCAAATCAATATAATTTATGCTCCAATGCCTTCAATATTATGTAAACTTCAATGACTCCACACAAAGTAAAAAAAAAAAAACTCTGATAAAGGATACATATAGTTCTTGAAAGTGTACTCAACTTAAAAATAGTTGAAACACCTATTTCTATTTCTTGTCAAACTCGAAGCTTGTTTGAATGTTTAAAATGTAGGCACACAATAAAGAAACGTAGTTTATGAGAATACATTTTTGCAAGTTTTTGGAAGTTAGAATAAATTTCAAGCTTTATTTCATACTTTTAAGTTAATAAAAGTTTGTAAAACGCCTAAATATAATAATTTAATTTTATATTTAACAGAAATGTTAAACAAACATAAATTCACGTGCGCACTGTCTAACTATGAAGCCCACACAATCCACATCTAAGTATTACAATGTTCTGGCCCACTATCTAAGTTCTAATTGTTTTCCACTTGCCAGGCCCCTTTATATCCGAAGGAATTTCTGTTGATAACTTCATCTTTATTCATGACTTGTTTTACCGTAAGCGGTAGACGTTTTGTCATCGAGGGTGAAATTGTTAAATAGTATTTAGGATCTGAAGTCTTTGGGTGTCGTCGTTATTATTATTTACTAATTTTAGACGTACTCAACCTCTACACATACTAGCTACATAATAGCTTTCCCATTCTTATAGCTCTTCTATTTAACCCATTGAAGTATTATTACTACTAGCGTCTAGAACCGACACCCCGAACACCATGTATGTCCCAATGCATTGGCGCCACGTGGCTTCAATCTTCAATGGATTCGTTCGATTTTGAAAGGAGAACGGGGGCTCAATTTTGAAAATCGAACCTCCCGGGAGTGACACATTTTGTTCGAGATGTCTGTTCTATGACATTATACTTCAATGATTTAATCCTAGTTTTCTGAATGAAATCACTTGCTTTAAATACAATTAAAATACAATTAAGTAGGTACAATTACTTGTTGTAATTAACGTTGTTGTTGTATCAGTTATTGTAATTACAGTTATTCATATTATAAAAGTAATAAAATATCTTATCCATGATATTGAAAGAGCGCATCAGTGCAAAGGAAAAATAACGAGAAAGTTAACTGATGATATTATAGGTTTAAAAAGTGGTTTGTGTATACATTTGTATAAAAACTCTTAGTTTTTTACACTTTAGATGAATTTTTGATTCTTATTAATAAAAATATTTTTAAGCATATAGTTAGTTTATAGAAAAGTAAAAATATCGCTTACCCTATCGTGGTGGCACATTTCAGTTGAAAGAGAAGTTTTATTACAGAGGATAATTAATAAATTCTGTACGTACATTGACCCGACCGCATTTTAGAAGTATTCGCCAGTTTGTGAGTTTTGTGAATTTATTACGAACTTGAAGATATTTTAAAGATCGTCCATTTCGGATAATCTTACTTCAACAGCAAGGCTGTGATTGCCACAAAATAGTTTAAATCAGAAAGATTTTTTAAACTATGCGTCGTTATATTTAACTGACAATAGAGATCCTCTATCAGCAGGTGAATCCGATCACCACAACCTCATCCATGAGTTAATAGTAAAAAGGTCCACCACGTACCCTCGATCCGGCCAAAGGCCTTCGACATGGCTTAACGACTGTTATCTTATGCACCCTTGAACGACGCCAATCTTATGGCTTTACGTGCCTTTTAAAGCACAGAAGCGCTCAAGAAAAATTTGCCACTACTTAGCAGTCATCCATCCAACTACAGACCGCGCCCGCAGCTGCTTAACTCGATCGATCACTTAGGATCATCTTAAGCCGTTAGACATAGCACGCCATATCTTTACTAAAAAGCTAAATTTTCGACAAGAAACCGTAAATCATCCTTAGCACTTATCCTATTACATTCCGCCCGCTGTCTAATTTACACCAGAATCTGCCGTCCGCCATCCCTTGGGACGCCGGGTCGGGCTAAAAAGATATTGGTTTAGTTTATAACTTAGGGAGATAGTAAGAAATTTTTATTGGTTATAGCTTTTTCAGTATACCTAATATATATTATAGGTTAATGAAAATACGACGTAAAGAAAAAAAGAAAGGAAGAAACATTTAATCCGACATAGGCACTGCAACAATGTTAAAAAACTATTACTTATAACAACAATTACAAATTGCATTCGGAGTTGCAGCCACCAACGTCCAACATGCCGGAAAAGGGTCGCACTCAGAGTACGGCGTAGCAAGCAGCAGGCACTTTCTACGCCCTCTGATTTTCAGCCCGTCAGTCGCGTGTAGATCGGCGAGCGTAGGTATAATAATTTGATAAATATGGCAAAGTAAGGCAGGACAAATCAGGAGATTCCTATAGATGATGATGTTTTCGGATACGAATAAGATGGTTAAGAGCAAGACGATAATAGTGATAACAATGCTGATGATAACTATGAGAACGATAATAATGATGATGTGACTACGTTCGACGATCGAACTTAAGAATCAAATCAAATGGGAGCAAAGCCCTACGATGACATTAACGATCACAATAATGATAATAAAAATAACCACGATAATAATAACAACCTCAAGGCGCAAGGTGATAATAATGATGACAATGATAAAGATGTAAACAATGATAAAGATCCATGACCTTAATAGGAACAATTACAAAACAATACGTAAGAAAAACATGTATTTAAAAAACCTGTGATGATAATAAATAATTCCTATAAAAAGCCTTATAAATTACGACAGGAATCAGAATCCGCCTAAAGCTAGTTCCCAAGAGAAACCGGAGACCGAAATAAAATTATAATGCATGAAGTTGAAAACAAAAAGTTTTTTCAGCCATGTGTTATCTACAGCCATTATTTAGTACTCCATTTCACTGTTCCAGTATGAATTGCAGTTTACCAATTCAAATGTTGGAATTAGCCCATCTGGTTTTTATGTAAATAATAGACAAACAAAGTAACGGTGAATGGTCGTCGTCGCCCTAGACTAAACTAGTTACACTAGTCTAGACTCGTAGAGTATACTCACGATGCGTTGCCGCCCAAACCGTACGTCTTGAATAAATTATTGAATAATTGCGTTTATGCTGTATTGGACACCAGTATTACCAAGATTCGATACATCTTTTTAACCGACTTCAAAAAGAGGAGTATATTCAAAATTCGAATGCTTTTTTTGTTTTTTTTTATATTATGTTTGTTACCTCAGAACTTTCGACTGGAAGAACCAATTATGATGACTCTTTTTTTAATCGAAAGCTGGTGCTTGTCATGTGGTCCTACTTAAATTTGAGCTATAGCTGTAGAGATATAAGTCTTAAATATGCATTTAATGCGTGCGCGACAAATGGAAGAATAAGTCAATATCACGCCAAACGATTTCGATGATTCGTTTTTTATTGGAAAGTATTGTCGGTTTGTTTTTGTTAAAATTTTAGATGAACTATATTTATATACGTAGTTTTGATGCAACATAAATCTCCTTCCCAGCTTCAATTCCATCAAAATTCTCTCGCAGTTATCAACACGTCACTTGCACTTTAGAAATTCAGTGTAAAATGTTTGCTCTTTCTGTCAACTTTCACGAAAATTGCGCTTGCAGACACTTTACCTTTTCCATTCCTGGATTGCGATAAAATCTCTTTGTTACCTAGGAGTGCTAGGAGCAATAAAATAAGCTTGAGATCACGGACGTCAAAATAACCCCGGACGTAACCTTGTCTTATCGAGAGTGACGCCGACCGCTTACAATGTGTGCGTAATTATTAGTGCGGTCCGACCAACCGGCGCGGTAATGGCGGCCGATTAATAACAGCATGGTGTCAATGTGTGCGTGAGATACTTGTACGAATAGAGGAGTTGGTATTACTATGGGTGCCTCACTGAATTTGTTGTTGACATTCCGTCTGTCCTTTTTTAAATCTGTGCTTGAGATGAAATATTATCGAATTTCACGCCAAGCTCAAATGGCTCCCAATATTTTCTATCGGAGTGAAGAAAATTTTGCGCTATAGGTACCTTTCTGTTCAATCCTTAAGGCTTAAGCCCCGGATTACGTAAAAGACGAATGGGCGCTCTAGAGCCAGTTCTTTCTTTCTTCTCATTTCTTTCTTGGCTGGCATCTGTTATGCCATTGGTGTTACTGATGTCCTTGGAGACTCACGATTTTATATTTTATACCAGTATAAATTTAAAAGCATATTCTGCTATTCTGGAATGCAATAAGGACATTCCCCTTTGAAATGCAATTTCAGTGGACCCGTTACGGAAATATTCAACGGTTTAATAGAGAAGTTACAACACATCTACTTTCTAAAGCGGACAGCGTCCACTTGTACGTGAAAGCGATGAAACAGATGTTTCCAAGTCGCGGGCTGCTCGAATTAATCAAAATAAATGTAAATTATTTAACACTGAATTACACCCAAGATTCCCGGATGTTTACGAAAATACGTTAGAAAAATGTTGACTCCATTCGTAAGAGAACTTTGAGTGCGATTTTAATATTATGATACGCAAGTTTAGGTTTCTTTGTACAGGTTTTTGTACATACTTTACATTACGAATACATGCAGATTTACATCGAAATGGTGGTTAATGCTATTATTTTGCATTTAGAGGGTTCTATGTAGGAGTTATGTTTCAGTCCCATTGAAATATAAGCTACTTTTAAGTTATAGGTAAACCTAGACAAATATTATAATATAAAGAGATTTTTTATTTTTGTATGTTTGTAACGAATAAACTCAAAAACTACTCGGTTTGATTTAAAAAATTCTTCCAATGACATAGTTCTACATTATTCCTGAGGAACACGGGTTATATTTGATGGTAATTAATATTTTTTACTTCATCATAAATAAAAAAATTTGATGCCCAGCGACCCGGTGAGTTAATTAGTTATAGCGTCATTAACCTATACAAAGTAAAAATTTACAAACAATTAATATAAATTATGCGAACACAAGAAAAACAGTTGAGTACCCATGTCTGAATAAGTAGTAAATTCCTTGCTTTGCTGCAGAGCACTTCTCTAGCTTATTATTTACAAAGTTTTTCTATGCAAGTCCTAGGCTTATGTTTGTGAATTGCATTATATTGCGAGTAACAGATAATAAATCTCTTGTATAACAAGCAAATATCGGCAATGTGCATGTATTTTTTTAAGATTCTGTACTATGGAAAATACCATAATTGAATACTATTCTAATAGGACATAATTTTTATTAATCACTTAATTTATTATCTAACTTACTTAATTAGGTATCTAGGTATAATTTGGGTTGTTTCATGTTAATATCGTTTACCATTTAAATTTCTTATTTATCTGATTAATTATTATTATGTCAACTAAAATAGAACTGACCCTTTATAAATTATGTAATTTTCTAATTTTAAACTATGTACGCTTATTGCATAAGTGACACGAACTATAGTGAATATTTGTCGACCATATTGAACGATGTAAAAACTTAAAGAAAAAAATACTAAAAAGGCAGATATAATAACTGTCTAAGTTATTTTTAAACTGAAATCGAGAAGATTTTCATATTTCCTCAAAAACACGCCGCGAAAACCAATGGAGAACTGACGAAGC
>OZ010694.1:12573000-12625535 GCA_963932265.1 Thymelicus lineola
CTTTCGGAAATTATAAAGAAGAAAATATCGCTCTAGCAAACGCAGTACTTATGAGATGCCACAGCATCGCGGCATCCCGAATGAGACTCCATGTTCAGTTCTGCTTCCATTCATCTTGAGAATGGTAGAACAAAATGCTTTATTAAATACTTAACCTGTATTGTGAAGCTTACTTATTTATTTAACTTTTGCACCATACAATTAGCAAAGGCGGACTTAATGCTAAAAGCATTCTCTCCCAGTCAACCTTCAGATAGTAAGAACACAACGATATAGGCGGTTTTACATAACAATAAGTTGTATGAAATAAGACTCAGTCCTGGATTTGTCAATAGGCCGTATAGGCCGCGGCCTAGGGGATATAATATTAAAGATGATTTTGCTATTAAAAGTGTCGTAAAATATTATAATTCTTGCTTTTTACACATTTTCTTAGTGACTAATTCAGTGACTTCCTTAGTATGAATGGAAAATTATTATTTTAGAAAGGTACATGGGGCGGCGGAAATAAATTGGCCTACACTCATAAAAAATATAAATCCGGCACTGAAGACTAAGATACAAAAGTACGTAACGTGTACGTAGTAAGTTAAGTATTATCAAAGTTTATCAAAGTACTTAGATCGTAGATCGACAACCGTTGATTTTTGGGTCTGTGACTCAACAAAAAAGAGCGAGTTACTATATTGAAGTATTATTACTAGCGTATAGAACCGACACCGCGAACACCATGTATGTTCCAATGCATTGGCGCCACGTGGCTTCAATCTTCAATGGATTCGATTCGATTTTGAAAGGAGAACCGGGCTCAATTTGAAAACCAAACCTCCCGGGTGGGACACACATTTTGTTCGAGATGTCTATTCTATGATATTACGAGTATACTTTAATGGTAAAATCATATTTTTTACACTCCATTCCTTTTCTTCTCTCTTTCTTGGCCAGCAATGCTGCAACGCATCCGTGATGACTTTGATGTCGCTGATGTCCATGTGCGACGATAGCCACTTACCTTAACTGGATCTTCAACTCGTTTGCCGGCTATTTCCATAAAAAAAACTTAATAATGCTTTAAAAACAAGCTTGTAAAATTTTGTGTTTGTGCTGTATGGTGTTGAGAAGTTCCCTCGTTTGGCGCTAACCCTGAGTTTAGTATCAAGTCACGATAATAAATAAAACATGAGAGGTGTCAAGGGACACCCGGATGGAACGAAGTTCCTTTCGATTTAAGTATTGTTTTGTTGTACAGCGCCATCTCTGTAAAACTCTGTGAACCACTTCAAAAAAAGTGTCGTCATTCGTAAGAATCAAAAAATGTCGTAATTTTCCGTCTAGCCCCCTTTCACAACGCGCGATAAGAAACTTCGTTCCAAAAATACATTATAATCGAAACCGAATAAAGTGGAATTCCAACTCCGCTGAACGAGAGGATGTCAGTAGTTCTAATTCAGATTACAAGATTTGACCCATACATACATACCATATTTGAACAATGCAAATTAATACAGGATATTGCAACTAAAATATGAAGGTACTTCTGTTTATTTTGATTACTTTACAAAGGCTACGCATGGTCTATAATCTATATCTATATCCATGATAAGGTTCAAACCAACCTGGAGACCAAAGCAGTGTCCCGGCGCGGCGGCGCCAAAATCGCAACTGTTTGCTTGTTCAGATATCATATACCTAGATATAGGTATGATTATTTTCTAAGACAAAATCTCTATAGAAACCTATGTAAGTATTCAATTATATATTAGATGGCAGCTCGAGAAATAAGCTCAAATTAAGCATTCTACTTCTTTTGTACAAAATACTAAGGACAGACAATTTACGAAAGAAATTTGTAAATTGAGAAATAAAATGAAAACGTGCATTCATTAAATTCTCCGCACATTCAATACAATAAATACAGAGGCTTTCAAAGGTTGAACGTAAAGAATAAATTGTACAAGTAAAACTTCTTACAAAAGCGTCCAAGCTTACATTAGAGGATTGGGCTGGAATGAATCAAGTGAACATTTCAAAGCATTTACTTAGTCAAAAAAATAAAATTGAGTTTGTTAAGCAGCTTACGTTTTGTCAAACTCCGTCTGTAACTTCTTCGAGTTTTAAGCGTTAAAGTATATTTATTAGCTTCAACTGTGGGGCAATGCTCGCCACAGGAATGAATTTAAATAATAATAATTCAATATTAAGTAATAATTAGTAGGTCGTCATATTATTGTATTTCTTTAAATATATTGTGACAGATAAATGTTTGCATCGACTTTCGGTTTTGTCTCTATATTTTGTCCATAGCATTCGAAAATAAAGAATTATAGTACGGGGATGTGTGTAAAGTAATAATTATTTATTGAAAATGTATTTTATTTTATTAATGATATTGTATTTACATTATGACACTGAGGTGATATTGAAACAATATAATTTGCAGTAATTGATTTGTGGAGACAGTATATAATATTACGACTATAGTAGAGGCCGTTAAATGGTGTTCTTGTGTGAACGCTGATAGATGGAATACTGTATGGATTAACTGACATTATTTATTAAGATGTATTGCAGCACAGTATCCATTCAGCCAATACACCTCTGATGTCTAAATATATATTGATATGTAGGGATTTGTTGAAGCGATGGCGTTGAGTTACTTTCGAAAAGTGTTTGTAACAAACCTACTTCGAATAAAACTTATTTCATTTCATTATAGGTAGACACTATTGAATACATAATTATATAAAACGTTACATATAAATAACGAGTAACCGCCCTCGCTTTGCTTCGGTTTTCTTTATTTTTTACACCTTGGGTTACATTATTGGAGTTTTATTAAGGATCCCTAATTTTTTTGAAAATATAATATAGCCTATGTTACTCGGGGATAGTGTAGCTTTCCAACAGTGTAAGAATTTTTCAAATCGGTTCAGTAGTTTCGGAGCCTATTCAATGCAAACAATCAAATCTTTCCTCTTTATTATTAGTATAGATAAGTAGATTCAATGAAAATGACCCATTAAAACAAGCAAACCACCAACTGATGGAAAGTGATCATTGACGTCACCATCACCCATGGACGTCAGTTACACTAAAGAAAAAAAGAAAAAAACGAAATGTGTGCTGGGTCTCATAGTATTATATTATAGAAGTGAATCTTCAACGGACAAGTAGAATTTAATTTTTGTTTAAAAATATTTCAAGAAAAAACATTCCAAAAAATATTTTAAAAAATATTCCACAAAAAATATTTCAAAGAAAAATATTTGTAAAAAATCCAAAAAAAAATCTTATTTAAAAAAATATATAAAAAAACATTAAAAAAATGAAAAAATAAATATTTTAAATATTTCCACGCGATATTATCGTCTACCCGCGCGGCCACTACCCACGCGGCGGTAACGCTTTTCGTGACAGAAAAAATCCTAATACCCCGTCTATCTATATAGAAGTTTCACTTCAAAAAGTTTGTATCAAACTCATTTTAAACGTGAAGATATTTTTTAAATAAACTTAATTACGTCATTTTTGACCTCCGTTTCACCATTTGCTATTGAAGAGAATACAAGTAAAACTTTCCCATTTTTCCATAATCATTCTAATTTCTAGTTCCAAAAACGAATTGAATAAATTTTAATCCTATCCAAGAATGAATGGTATTTAATAGACGCGCCCAGTTGGCGAATAGAAAACTGAGTTGTATGGTAACACGATGGTAATGAATAAATTTTCCACGCGAGTGCCGGACGCGCTTTTATCTGTTGCTCTCCTCTCTCGCCAGACCATCTGCTGCAAACTTTAATAGTTAATACCACAGAAAAACTATTTATTAAATGTTCTGTGGTTAATACCGATGTTATAAACAATCTTGCTTAAAGTTAGCTTCTGATTTGCAATGACAAATACTCATGTGGCATTAAAATGGAATTTTATATTAATCTAGGAAATCGCTCGCTTCGCTTTGAGAAAAATAGTAAAAAAATAGCCTATGTCACCCGGGGATAGTGTAGCTTCCCAACAGTGAAAGAATTTTTCAAATCAAGTAGTTTCGGAGCCTATTCAATGCAAACAATCAATCAAATCATTCCTCTTTGTAATATTAGTATAGATAACCGAATAGTTAAAAGTTAGATGAGGTGGTTTCCGTGGTTTTCTTGAAGGTAATGAATATATCGTCACCCTCCCCGCTAACTGTCCTAACTAACAATTGATAGTTTTCCAGGGCAACCGTTTTTCGGTTTGGCGCTACAATCATGTTACTGTGCTTAACTAAGCTTTGACTTCATTAATGAAATGATTAAGATTTACTACAATATTTAGCTTACTCTTTAAGTCAGTAGTAGTCTTAAAGCTCTAAGGTATATATTTATTTACTTCTAATCATGTGAAACAGATAGGTCACTCTGTGAGAACTTTGTTTTATATTTTATGTTAGTTAGGATGTCAGTATTTGACTCAAAAATATAAATAAAATACTATCAGATATTATCGTTTTCATTTATTTATTACGAGTTTCATAAGAAGTAACAAAAATTATGTTTTGAGCATTTTGGAAATTCAGCTATGTACTTTATGTATCCTAACTACTAACTATATCTAATGATTCGTTGAAATTCAAAGCTTTTTATAACAAGAAGGTATTCCGTATTAGTTTCTTTATTACAATCACATTCTTAAAAATGTCTTAGTAATTAGTTTTTAATTGGTCTTTGTTTATTTACGCCCCAACCAGAGTCAGTAACAGTTACTTAAATCGCTCTTTAGTACTAGTTTTTTTTTTTACTTAAAAAAAGTTAATGCTCGACCACAATCCCACCTGATGGTAAGTGGAGATGTGGTCCAGGGTGGTGGGCGCACTAACTTAATAAAAGCCTATTCACTCTTTTTTTGAAGTCATCCACGTCATAGGTGAGCGGGAACGCAGACGCAGGCAAGCTGTTCTAATCCTTAGCGTTGCGCATAATGAATGACCATGCAAACCGCGACGTCCGGACCGGCGGGATATCAACGACGTAAGGGTGGATACCCGCCGTACGTCGTGTCGTTCGATGGTGGAACGGGGAAGGGATTCCCCCTTCAATTCAAATAATTCCTGCGCACACTCTCCAAAATGTGCCCTATAGAAAACCGAGAGGCTGGCTACTCTGCGCCTGTGCTTGAGGCTTTGCAAATTGATCTCAACCAGATCTGGGTCACCAATGAGCCTCTTCGCACGCCTCTCCATTGAATCCAAAACAGAAAAGTGATATTTGGCTGCACCTGCCCAAATGTGAGAACAGTACTCAACACACGGCCGAACCTGAGCTTTTTACAAGGTTAAAAGTTGCCTCGGTGAGAAGTACCGCCGCACCTTTGCAAGGACGCCAAGTTTCCTTGCATCTGCTTTAGCTTTGGATTCGATGAACTGTCCAAAGTCGAGCTTGGAGGATATCTCAACTCCTAACAACTGAAGGCAGTCGGTATAATCCAAGGACACGTTCTGAAAAGTAGGAGCCAAGGTGAGCGGGCTCCTTTTGGCGGTGAAGAGACACACGTCTGTGTTTTAGTGGCGTTCAATCTCACAAGGTGGGGCGTTATAGTCACAACGTAGTTACAATCAATCAGTCTTATTTATTGACCGTAGGATTAAAATAAGTTTAATAATAATGTTAGGTAGGCACGGTCTAATACAGGAACTTAATTGTATAAAACAGTTAGCTAATAAATTAACAATAAAAGAATCAAAGAGGTATCATGACACGAATCTCAATTAGAAAGTGAAGTATAAAGTGCCACATGCTCTGGCAGCTTAATGATTGACGTGTCATCTGATGTTAGGGACATCAGATCATTGTATTTTTCTACCGAAACATTGGGAGGTGTCAGATTGAAAAGACCTATTTCCTCTCTTAAGGAAGCAGTACCCGGATGATCGAGCTTAGCTCGGTTTAGTATTGCTAAACAACGCCATCTGCTTTAGCTTTAGTGTAGCTACTCGCCAATTGATGTCAGGAAGAGTCTATTGTAGCCGTTTTTCATTGCCTGAAACCACGGATAAAACGATCCTAACGAAATCCTAGCTAGATTGATTTATTGCCCCCGAAACCCCCTGCATACTAAATTTCATAAAAATCGTTGGAGCCGTTTCCGAGATTCAGAAAATATAATTATATATATACAAGAATTGCTCATTTAAAGGTATTAGATAAACTTATCGCCTAAGAGAAAGAGAGCGTAGTCTCTGCCCGGCCAGTCTTGAAAAAATATCTTTCTGTACATAAGACAGTTAGTGAGAATATTTTTTGTCTCATTTTGCAGATAGGCAAAACAAAAATCGCAATTTTCTTCTAAACGGTAGACAATACGGACACGACGGTTAGCTAGAAATTTTGCAAATTAAAGAGATGTACTTGTAGGTATGTCAGTGTAGATAGATCAGTTTGTCAGATATGACACTTAGCGGGGAGGGTGACGATATTTTCCGCACTCATATTATCATCTTTTATCGTAATTTCCAGAACCGATATTATTTTATCACTGTGTGCTAAAACAGTTCCACCACTAACCATAGATAAGCTAGCGATAAACTTGAGAAACTTGATAATTATTGAGGAATAATGGATTTACTCACACCTCCAGTCCTGTTAGCTTCGCCCCATCCTACAAGCTAAATATCTAAATACCCGCCACGTACGTGTGAATATTATCCATAGCCTTTGACAACCTCGCTTGAAAGCTCTCGTAGAAGGCATTTATAATGCAAAACGGTGACCTAATATCGGTCAAAGTTTCAAGTTACAAGCTCGTAGTTATGGATAAATGGAGATGGGATGATGCTCGTGGACTACGATACTAAACGAGTCAGTTGTTTTTTGTGCACTTTGAGCTCATTACTGTACGGCACATCTGTATTCCATGGGCACAAGTGTCCTAGTTTGCAGGAGAGGAAAGTTGGACTCGTTCGTCTAACTAAAACACTGAATAGATAACGTTATTACGTTACCACACCTGTTCTGTTTCTGCCGACAAGATAAAAAAGCAATTGTGTGGTTTTATGAAACCACGGTAGGTATAAGTGAAACTTTTTTTCGTATTGTAGACATTTAACTAAAAATTTTTGGATAAATATTCGATTTAGAGTATTAAAAGATTTAGGGTATTAAAGGCGCTCGACAGCCTGTCGAGCGCCTTTCACTTTACCCCCACTCCGCGGCCGACCGTCACGCGACATGCGACACACAGACCAAAAAGTTTGAGACGATGTAATAAAAGTTTCACTTTAAAAAAAATCAAAGTACAAAAATGGTCTAAAAACGAAAAGGTAAATTGAAAAGCTTCAAACTAGAATCAAAACTCATGTGTTTTCAATTTAAAACACATGTTTTAGCTTGAAAATTATAAAACTGAATTCTGTGCACAGAATTTCATATCGCAAATGCTAAATTTGCAAGCGGAAATACAAACAGAATAGGTCATTGGCGTGCAGTGAAAATGTATCCTGATTCACCTGCGTCAATAGCGCTGAATTAACATCTAAAAGCTACGCTCAATGAGATGGTCTCATCAACATGCTAATTTTACAATCTAGACCTAAATCAATGCATCCGCTGTCAAACGGAAAATTGCTTTAAAGTCAAAGCCATTTATGATAATGCGAAGTTTACATGAGTAAATGCAATCATATTATAAGTAAAAAAGAGGTAGATATGTGACCAGCGCGCCGAAAATGAAGATCTTAAGAGCGGTCAATTGGCCTCTATCTGCTCGTAGTCGCTCTGTCAATACAAGACGATATGCACGCGTTTGTTGTCAGAAGTGCTTGAGATTTGACAAACAACGTTAAAATGCCTTCGTGTATTATTGTAGTGTGATTGGTGTAGTGAAACAAAAGATAAACATGTGTGTGTTGTAGCTCTTCTCGGAACAGATTTTTTGGTTGATTTGCAAGGGCATAACGTATCTATATTTTTTTAAACATCATTGAGTAAATGTAACACTCCTACTGTATGCATTGCTTTGAAAAAGTAGTGCAGATTTTTCTTCACATATTAATTTTATAAATATTGACGACCTACCATTACACTATAATGGTTACCCTGCCGGACCGCCGCGGCGCCGTTCGAAGGGTTCCTGGATTCGATTCCCAGCAAGTCAAAAATTTGAATGGTGAGTTTTAATTTCTGTTCTGAATCTGGGCGTATATGTTGTTGTCTTTGTGTGTTGTCCATGGCACCCACGACACAGGGAATCCTAGTGTCGGGTTATAAGTATATAGCGTTTATTTATTTAAGAAACAATGAAAAGAAGACAATATTGAGAATTATTTATACTCGAGTTGTTTTGTAATTTGAACTTACTCTTTAACTACATAGTACAACGGATTATACCAATAAACAAAATGTTACGACAGGCGAAGCATAAATTCAGAAGCATTAAATTAAATCAAAATTAACAGCAGGCACTTGCCAGGTGTCGCATCATTGTTAATTAGAGATTAACATCGTTCCATCTTAATTTACAAGAAGCCTGTATTATTGGGTTGCCGGTTGTTTAGTAACAATGTTCTACTAAAGAAAGAAAGAAAGAAACATTTAATCCGACATAGGCACTGCAACAATGTTAAAAAAACAGTGGTATATCTATTACTATATCAACAATTATAAATTGTATTCGGAGTTGCAGCTACCAGCATGCCAGAAAAGGGTCGCACTCAGAGTACGGCGTAGCAAGTACCAGGTACTTCCTACGTCCTCCGATTTTCAGTGCGCCCGTCAGTCGCGCGTAGATCGGCGAGCGGCGCAACACATGCATTCCTAGTGACTACCAACTACTGTAGTAAAACATATAAAACTTTATATATACGAGTATATAAAAATACACTGACACTGCTTTGAGAAACCTATTTTTTTAGTATAATACGGGTACTCACGATATATATTTTATACGCCGATATTCTAGCCGGTCTAGCCGTGACCACGATCCCTGTAACTGGGTCGAAATATCGGCGTATAAAATATATATCGTGAGTACCCGTATTATACTAAAAATGTTTACAGTCCGCGATGAGTTAAGTTTAAAATCACCTATTATCTTACTTAAATCTGTGATTTTTAACCTATGGTCCACGAACCACTGGTAGCCATGGAAGCGTTAAAAGTGGTCCGCGAAGATATCCTAATAATATTAAATATGAAGTTACTGTAATATGAAATTTCACTTAAAAATATCGATGGCTTCCAACAAATTAAATGCGTGTTTTATTAACATAATAATAATATTCTATACTATAATAAAACTCAAAGTGTCTGTTTGTCTGTCCGGGCGTCACACCCTTCAACGGATTTCGATGAAAATTTTTAACTAAAGTTATTACTGATACCCTGGGTCATATTAAAGACAACTTTTCATCCCGGAAAACAGGATAAAAGTTTGAATAAGTTAAAACATAATTTCAACAGCTAGTATAAAAAATAAGTAAGGATTTCGTTCGATTTTTAATTTACAAATAATATTATGTGACGCATTGAACGGGAATTAATTAAACGTGTTTATAAAAGAAATTTCAGAATTGGTAAAAAATATTTTCAATGCGGTTGCTGTTTGGTTGGTAAGTTACTAGATTCAAAATATAAAGGAGATACACTCAAACTAAAAGTTTAAACTGCATTCGCCTCGAACATCAGAATATTCCAAAGAAAATAAGGACCCGCTGAACTCAAAGAGCGGGAGACAAACACTATCTACACGGTAAAATGTCAGGTTAAATTGAGGTTCAAGTTGTAGTCGGAGCATTTTATCCGAGAACCGGTAACTGACAAGAGTGCAAAGTTTAGCAATAAATTTATCCGGTTCAGGCGAACCACATCCGGGAATGGTATCCGTTTGCATCAATCTTGGATTTTACTTGCCAGATGGAAGGAATCCCAGACATTGTGTTTTATTGTCGGTATGAAAATATTCAAATTACTGTTCGGATCTCATTTTTCATACGAGCGAATTGATGTTCATCTGTATGACAAATGAGATGCACACGTGCACATATCTACATATACTTTGTATAAAACTCGCCTTTTAGAAAAAATTTAAACGTTTCCATCATACAAAATGTTCATATATTTTGTTAAAATCTCCTCTTGAAGAGACCTAGTTCATACTCCCCCACATTGATTCAGTGCGGATTGATGGTAGGTTTGGTGGCCAACAGCGCGAAAGTTTTTAAAAATTTAAACAATAGAAAAACAAAATGGCCTCTGTAATGTACATGTACCTACTTTATTATAGGATCATCGGGTGCATCATATGATTCCATTTTATTCGATTTTAATTATCTATCTGTGTTCCATGAAAGCCACTAATTGAATACTAACAGATGAATGGATAGGAATGCCACAATCAAACAATACGAAGCTCGCAAACAAAGAACTCTCCAATAAAGCAAAAATACTACCTTGGTATCATAAATAACGGTATGGAAAAGGATCGCATATATGAAAAAGTAAAGTCAACAATTAAGTTATAGTCGATTTCAAAGGAAAACTATTATGGCTAAGTTAGATAAGTAACAGTCGATTAACATACAACTACGAAACCGTACATTGCGCATCAGGCCAGACAGGTAATTCAGAATTTAGTTTTATTTTGAAATTCTTATATTGAATACAGGAAATTTTTAATTCTATTAAAATACCATGTTATTTTTATTTAATTCTTTATCTGAGGAAGTTATGATAAGTAATCATATTTTTTATTATGTTAACTGTAACCAAAATTAGCATTTTAAACATTTTTAAAGCCAAATATTTCGCAAACGGACCCCTAATTCCAAAAATGGTCTAAGAAGTCCTATAATATTTTTGAAAGAACTTTTCAACGATACCACACACTATAGGTAGTACCCTGAAAAAAATGTTTTTCAATATCAAATGTTTTTCAAACTCAACGATTTTGGAGTTTTAATTAATATGTAAATCCTTGCCAAATTACAGCTTTCTAGCACTAAGGGTCTCGGCGCTATGCCTCGGACAGACGGACGGACGGACGGTAGGGTTGCGATTTTACTTCGTTAATAAAATAAGACGAAAATAGGACGATTATTCAGTTTAGGGCAATTATATTAAACTATAGATACGTTATGCCCTTACAAATCAACCAAAAAATCTGTTCCGACTGAGCTACAACACACACACGTTTACCTTTTGTTTCACTACACCAATCACTATTACATTGGTAAATTATGGAAAAGGGATGGCACTACTAAAACCATAATAGTGAAAAAGACAGCTAGACCTCACTCAGAGGCAGCTATCAACTGTCTGAATTGAAATCGCTACACTTGTCTAAATTCGACTGACATAATTTCAGCGCCGTCTTGGCATATCTTGTATATAATATTATCATTGGTTTAGGGCGATAAAATTTTGTGATTCTGATGCAGATTTAACTCCTGCACCAAGCACACCCGTTGGTCCATAAGATAAAGGACACCCTTTATAATACCGATAGAAGGTATAACTAGTGTATTAAAACAACAATGTTACTTCTGAAACACTACCTTGTGGGCCTGGCGTCTGAGATAGGTTTCAGAAACACCTGAGTTTAAGTTCTCCAGGTCGTAATAACTTTGCCTTAATCGCAAACTTCCCAACTTTCAACAGGTAATGACGTCAAAATACTATCCGGAAATCACGTAACATAATTAAAAACTCAATACAATATTATAATGAATGTTATAAATATTATTCAGTCAATATAATGTTGGAATAATGGAAATTGTAACTTTTAAACTTTACAATCACAGATAGGTATAGATAGATCTATTATTTATCTGTGGTTACAACGTTCTTGGGTACCTCCTATCTTCGGCGGTTGATCTAGCACGAAGGTCTTAGCTAGGCGGGTTTCACGTAACGAGTATAGTTAATACCAGTGATAATAAAGAATAGCATGCTATCAATGCAGAATAACAGTGATGGCCTAGCGGTTTGAACGTAGGTCTCCCGAACCCCGAGTTTGAATGCACCTCTAATTTTCAAACATTATGTGCGTTATGTTAATTTTATCACTTGCTTCGGTGAAACAAAACATCGTGAGGAAACCTGCACACCTGAGAGTTCTCAAAAGATGTGTGAAGTCTAACAATCCGCACTTGGACAGCGTGGTAGCATCACCTATAGTCATCATATTGTGAGAGGAGACCCGAGCAGGAGTGTGACATTTATGGGTTGTGATTTTGACTATCAATCAAACAGCCTTTTTTCAGCAATCCGTTAAATAAGTATACTTACAACAACTTACTTTTACCATAAAACAAAGCAAAGCAACATCCCATAATTATTGTCCCACTGCTGGGCTCGGAGTCTCCTCTCACACAATGTGTGGGGTACAGGCCATAGTCTACCACGCAGGCCAAATGCGGATCGGTAGACTTCACACACCTCTGAGAACTTTATGGAGAACTCTCCGGTATGCAGGTTTCCTCACGATGTTTTCCTTCACCGAAGCAAGTGACAACCTATATTACACACATAATATTTCAAAATAAAATTAGAGGCGCGTGCCAGGATTCAAACTCGGGCCCTTGCGTTCGGGAGACCTATGTACAAACCGCTAGGCTATAGTTAACTGATCTTTTACCATTATTGTCCACAAATCCAATTCAACAGTAACAAGAGTATATCTGTAGACTTATGTTGAACGCACATATATCCGCATCGTCCGCCCCGGACGCTCCGTATGCGGATACCCTCGCACATATGTCCGGATTCGTCATACGGATTTTTTAGTATTGCCAACAATTTTTGCAGTTTCTTCCAACCTCTAGTGAAAAACGGTGAAGACGGTTAAGATTGATTCAGCTATGGAAAAATTGTTGTAGTAGCCTGCATATTGGCCGAAGAAAGTCAAATTCGAAAAAAAGAAGATTTTAGGTTCATATCAATTTGAAAAGGCAGTTATATTACCGTTTACCGTTATATTATCAGTTTGAACGGCAAATTCTACACGTTATTTCCCGGCTTGGTGGATGATGGTCAATGAACCTAAATAATTGAAAACTTTAAGTTGTAACTTGAATTTGAGGGAAATTTAATTTCCACACACACACACGATACTTATTATTTTTTATTAGTTTTCGACTTTGTCTCATATTTCAATAACGTAGTTAGTTATCGCAGTTTGAGGAACACCATTTGGAATCTCGAATGTCCGAAAACAATGATGTATAGGTATAAACATGAAGGCGAGATCTCCTCACAGGATTCGTTTACTATGAAACGTTTCTCCTAATGCGTTGTCAAAAGCATCGTGGCATGGCAACACTAAGTACCAGCACACGCCCTACGTATGACGTCATCCGCATTTTGGATACCTTCCGCATTTTCAGAAATGCGATGCGGACGATGCGGATGACAGATGCGTCGGTATATATCATCCGCACCGTCCGCACGCATTTCTAAAAATGCGGAAGGTATCCGAAATACCGATAGTGTTGCCATGCCACGATGCTTTTGACAACGCATTAGGAGAAACGTTTCATAGTAAACGAATCCTGTGAGGAGATGTCGCCTTCGTATTTATGCCTATATATAATTGTTTTCGGACATTCGAGATTCCGAATGGTGTTCCTCAAACTGCGATAACTAACTACGTTATTGAAATATGAGGCAAAGTCGAAATCTAAAAAGAAATAATGAGTATTATGTATTTTAATTTCCCTCAAATTAAAGTTATAAATTAAAGTTTTCAATTATCTAGGTTCATTGATCATCATCCACCAAGCCGGGAAATAACGTATAGTATTTGCCGTTCAACTAACTGCCTTTTCAAATTGATGTCATGAGCCCAGAATCTTCTTTTTTTTCGAATTTCATTTTCTTCTTCCTCTTCCAATGCGCACGCTGTTATAACAGTTTTTTCCATAGCTGCATCAGTCTTAATATTTTTCTTTTGCAATCTGAGAATCTGAGTCTGACAACTGTCAGTTGAATAAAGGAATATATTATTATGAAGTTTATGAAAACTATGAAATAATATACATTTAATGGCCAATACTTGACGATTGATAGCAAACTATACAATACAATGCAATACAAAAATCTTTATTTCATCTCATCCTCCAATTACATGCAGGTAATATTTTAAAATATGAATAAAAGGAAAAGATATGCAAGTGCTAAGTAATTTGTGGGAGATCTGGGGGCTTACCATGAACTCTTATAACAGGCCAATATTAGCCAATAATTGAGCTGTCCTGCTATATCCTACCATGACCTAGCTAAAGCACAGTACCCTAATTCACGTAACTTTAAGACGCATCGATTAAGTTGCAGTGACGCTGCAATCAAGTTGGAGTGACGCTACAATCAAGTTGAAGTTTGGCGTCTAAACCGTATTGTCATAATTTTTTGACTGCGCGTCAACTGTACGCCAACTGCACGCAAACTGCATGTGAACTTCACTTCTCCTGCACGCATCCTGCGCGCCTGTCAAACTTTATGAGACTTCAAACTTCAAAAGTTTATGAGAATACCAATCAAACTGCGATCGGGAACACGCTATCTTGACGCGCATTATCAGAATACCTTTTTGTGACGTGAGCGCGCTTGAGACGCGCTCGCGTGACGTGAGTGTGTTTGACAGTGCAAGAGAATACGGAAAGTGTCATTTTGATCGGAACGTCGCTGCAACTGCACTGCAATCGAACTTCTTAAGTTACGTGAATTACCCTGCAGGTCAGCCAGTGATCACGTGACCGTAACAGGACAGCGGTCACGTGACTTCGATAATCTTCTTCTGCCCTGCGATTTGTGTACCATGAAGCGATTGTTGACGTATTGATGTCGGAAAGCGGCCTTTGTCAACGTCAAAATATTACAGCCTACCGAAAGTTACTTTAATTGTCCTGTTTTGGCTATTTCGTTTATAATTTCTTTATACCGTAAGTTATTGTTATATAAAACAGTTTAAATATAAATTTATGATATTGAAGAACATTAAGTATTTGGTAAATATTAGCTATCGACCAATCTGTTTTGCCTACAATCTAATATCTATCTACAAGCTGTTTCCAGCTGTTGTTTGTTGTTGTTGTCTCGAGAAACACCTTGCTAAATACACCGAAGAGCATCAGCCAATAGAGCAAGCAGGATTTATAAGTACGTATTCAACTATAGACCACATTCAAAAATGTTACATCATGGAAGGCAGCTATAGGCAAGAGAACCAGAGGCAGAACGGCCGGGTGGCCGCGGCGGAGAGATGGCTCGACGAAATTTTGTAAGCAGCGGGAAAAGAATGGATTGATAAAGCGAGTGACAGAATTATGTGGAAAAAAATGGAGGAGCCTTTACTCTATAGAGAGAGTATAATATAAAAAAGTAATATAAACAAAGAAATATATAATAATTATTATTGAATTAAATTTAGTCAAGAATTAAGATAAAGGAAAGGATTAACGAACCCTAAAAATTGCTTTAACTTTAAGTTGAAGACTTTTTATATATTTAAATCATTTATTTCGAAATCACAGATAGATTCTCCAGTTTTATTATTTGTATAGAATATAGATTGCATTGCATGCTTTTTAGTCGTTATGAAATTGTAAATTGAATTTTCTATTTAAGAAATAAAAAGGTCTAATTATTACTTTTATTACTATAGTATATTTTTATAAACATATACCATATATTTTATATAATATGTGGAAGAAAAGGTATTATATGATAATGGTTATTCAATAATACTCCGTTTGCTTTGCACCAAGTTATGTATATTTTCAGTTATCCTAACGTTCACATCGATAACAATCTCTACTACTCCGTGATCAATGATAGAATTAGAATATCCTACGTATTAGGTATAATGTTCTAAATAAAGTGACATATTCCATATTCTAAATATTTAGTTTTTCTTCATAACTCTTCTCGTATGACATCATCAGCATCTGTATCAATCGATCGTTGTAGAACCAAAGAGGTCGCTCGCCGGCACAATTATCCTGACGTGCGCTCGTCCTCGAGCGCCTCCGCCCTCATGTCTCCAGTGGACCCCTTTGATCGCTGGGTGCTCGTCATCGAACGCATTTACTTCTGATGTAGCCGTACACTGACACGGCTTCAACAGCTATCTTACTCAAGTTCCCATCTCCAATCCAATTCAACATAAATAACATATTATCACAGTAGGTAAATATCCGCCTCGACTTGTACATGACCTACAGGCATTCATGAAAATGAAAATGCACCACCATCACAAAATAAATATCTTTCATTTCTTTGAAAGTACGTTAAAACATTCAAAATTGCATTTAACAATTTTAAATTATCGCTCCTAAATCACACATTTTATTAGACATTTGGACATGTCACTGTGTCAAGTGTCAAGTGTTGTAAGATTACGTTCAAAAATGTAGGCATCACATAGCGATTATTTTTTTGGTAATCTTAGACAAAGAACGGTTTTTAAGCTTAATAAATAACGACCGTTAAGTTTCTTTAACAAATCTCAAAATCTTCGATTGAGATTGTTATTTTAAATTTTTAATAACATCAATATTACTCATTGATTTGAAAACCGGTAAACCGATAAAACGCTCTATTTCCGAACTTAAGTAAAACAAATTTTGTACCGTGCACAGAGTACTTAAACACTACGTTGTACCGCGCAGGTCATAGACTAAGATGCCGGAAAGAAGTAGAGGCACTGCAGGCCATCAGGTGAACGTTCATGGTACGAAATTCACTCCTGTCAGGTTTTAGCTACAAGCTGACCTGTCCTGAACATGACACGTTTTATTAGAGTTCATGGTAAGGCACCTGGTGTCTAAACTAAGCCTTGGCCTGTATCTTAGTACACAATACCTAAACTATACCTATACACGGAAATAAATTGACACAGAACTAGTGGGATTTTTTCCTACTATTGTCAACAGGACTACTCAACAAGACGAGTGGGAATAAACGAATGACATCGCACCGTTTTTCACTAGAGGTTGAAAAAAACTGCAAAAATTGTTGGCAATACTAAAAAATCCGTACGGTGAATCCGGACATATGTGCGAGGGTATCCGCATACGGAGCGTCCGCTGCGGACGATGCGGATATATGTGCGTTCAGCTTTATTGAACATGACTGATACCGGCCGCATGGTTAGAGCGCTTCGAATTGCTTCCAAATTACCGCTCGATTGCTAGACGATAAATGATGCGGTCGTTAGACCACTAAACACGTTTGTTCCTTTGTGATTGCGTATCGCATCATCAGGTCGACCTCTCATCTCGTCATTATCATAAACTCCATAGACGATACATGATTGGTCGCGGGTCTCGTCTCTATAAAGTAAGGACGAAAGACTATGATTATGATTATTAAGATTATGAAGTTTTAAGAATAAAAAAATATTAATGTGTCATATTTATACAATACAATAAAGGAAATTAACATTCAACACAGATTGTAACAAAAATACAATCTATTCAAAATCAACAGAAATAATTTTGAAAGTCCAAGTAAAGTCAGAGTTTCTCAATATGTAATCATATTTTACTATGTGATATGATAAAATACGTAAAAGTACGGGCACCGTAGATTAGAAAATAAAAGGTACTGGCAGAATTTTTTACTGTACTTGAAATAGGGACAAAATGATCAGTGCAAAGTAACTCTGAAAAATTAATGGCATGACATCCTACAGAAAGGTCTTCCCTGGTCCTTTTACCAGGTCCTTCGAGATTGTAACAAGAAAACTATCGCCTAGGTTTTCATAGCGTTAATACTGTTTAGTCACCAACATTCGGATAACATCCTTGGAAGGTAACTCACGTACTTGGAGCTGAATCCTAGTGGCTTCAACCCATTAATGGCACACTACTGAGCACGGGTCTCTACGCGCTACTCCAGTGCGGATTGGTGGAGGGCCGTCCGATTGGAGGTGAATCGTAGTGCATGAGCCAAATTCTTTATCCAGTTATCGTCTATCGAAGTAAGTAATTAGGTAAAAGATATGTAGAACATAAAATCTAGTGTATTTGGTAATGTTCCACAAGGTGTGTTTGGATATTACGCAGGAAAGGTACCGTGGCGGTCGTGGTGATTACGAAGCTGCTTTTTTGAGTAAAAATCATTGAACAGTACCAATAATACAATTAAATACCAGTACAATACCTTAAAAAAGAATTCTTAGGAAAACGGTAATCCCTTTAAATATTTCAGGTTTCTAACGCCCCAACTCAGAGTCACTAACGGTTACTTAAATCGCTCCTTAATACATAATTTGTATGGTTTTCTTTTATTTTCTTTACTTTCTTTTCTTTTCTTTCTCCGACTTTGAGTTAGAGCATAAATGTCTTACTTATGTCACCCAGTAAACAACACGTCGTGTTCTTATTGGGGGCTGGTAGACAGGTCCTTCTTTAACGTTCTCTCTTTTTTATCGGTTGAAAAGTTGAAACTAATTACCTTGTCATTGTTAGCATTTGTTACCTAATGTTTTATACTTGCAAATCATGGATTATCATGTTCTATGTAATTTTAATCTAGTTGATTACGTTGCAAATTTTAACGAAGTAGATCCCCCGGTAATTTAAATTAATCCAATTCATTAATTGCTTATGTAATGTTTTCGAATGAATTAATGAATGAATGTATTTTATTTGTTTAAGCCTGCATACAAAGGTTTACAATAAAGGAGCCACTACAAACTCTGCCAATGATGGCAATTAATTAGTAACGTGACACTACAACAAGTAGTCTAAATTGTAAAGTTCTGCTACGCAATAAAATTAGTGTATTTAAGTTTTTCTATTTAATAATAACATTAATAAAATATCTATACTATAATAAAACTCAGTGTCTGTTTGTATGTCCGGGCATGACATAAAAACCGGATTTCGATGAAAATTGGTAAAGTTGTTACTGATACCCTGGGTCATATTTTATACAACTTTTCATCACGGAAAATTAAAAGGTTTCCCAGGAAAACAGAATAAAAGTTTGAATAAGTTAAAACATAATTTCCGTATACAAGTATGCGGGCAACAGCTAGTTATACATAAAATGCATATAAAAACATGACTCCATTGAGGTAAACTTGCAAGATCATTTGAACAACAACAAAGCGCCAGGAGGCTTTGTGTGGTCCTGTCGGAGCCGACTTCCCCAGCCGTTGCACCATTCAGTGGAAGTAGTACAACGCTTCTCAGTATTCTGACTTGTTTCTCGCAGCTTTTATTTATTTCCTTCGAGCTATCTTACACGAGTGTTTGCTACTAACTCGTTGCAATAATTTATTATATTACTATGGAATTGCCCTCGCTTTGCTTCGGGAAAAATAGTAAAAAAATATACTATAGCCTGTCACCCGCGTATAGTGTAGCTTCCCAACAGTGAAAGAATTTTTCAAATCGGTTCGGTAGTTTCGGAGCCTATTCAATGCGAACAAACAATCAAATCTTTCCTCTTTTTATTATTAATAGACTAGGAAATCGCTCTCGCTTCGCTTCAGGAAAAATATTTAAAAAATATAAAGCCTATGTCACCCGGGGATAATGTAGCTTCCCAACAGTGAAAGAATTTTTCAAATCGGTTCGGTAGTTTAGGAGCCTATTCAATGCAAACAAACAATCAAATCTTTCCTCTTTATAATATTAGTAGAGGCAACTCATTCAGTAATTCATAATTCATAAGGCTAGTTGAAAGTGTACCCTGATGTTGTCAATCAAAACATCAAAGGCACTGCATCATTTTATTTTTCTGTTATCTGAAATAATTTATTGAACAAAAATTCCACGTAAAACTGGGCAGGTGCAGTATGTGCTAAAATACTGATTCGCCTCTATTTGTTTTTGGAAATTTAACTGAATTAAGCTCTGTGTTGAATAGGTAGTATTTACCGCACATCTAAATATTCAAGTTGCTTTTATCAAAATATATCTAAACTAAGTATTAAATCACACCCTCAGTGGAAAAAAGCATAAGTCGTCTTACGTTGAATTTTAGTTATTAATATGATTGGAAAGAGGGACAAAAGCTGCATATAATGCTCAATTTTTTTCAAATTTTTATCAATAATCTTAATGGTTTTGTGCAAGAAATCGTAATGTAAATTCATTTGACTACTTAGTGATATTTTAACAGTTTTTTGCTCTCCTGTAAAATTGCAATTTTCATCTTATTATAAGCCTTTTTTCTACTGAAGATACGAAATGTGCAATGAATTATGAGATGGATATTTTTAAATGTTTGATCGAGCGAGAGTCTATAGTGCAATGTCATGTAAACAGTGTAGTAACTAAAATGTACATGACAAATGTATCATGTAATATGTAGTGCAGTGGCTGCTCCATTACACAGACAATATCTACATATTTAAGCATTGGGTAACGAAGCCGAACACTGCGTTATTTAGATATCGCGCTGGAAATGGATGTTTCGTGTTCATAATAATATATTTCATTTACAGTAATGGAGCTCTGGCTTTATGAAAGGATTTTTAAAATTCGTTTATTTATTTTTGCTTGTTTTTAGTATTGGAGTCAACAGTTGGGTTTTTAATAGCATCGATGAAAACAGTCAAAATGGTTTTGGGGCTTATATTGTTTAACCCAAACCAGCTTTTCCCATAGGAAACCTAACCTTGGTCATGACCAATGGATTAGGCAAGGAAATAATGGTACGGGTCCCTCTGGCTTTTGGTGTTACTGATGTCCATGGGTGACCTTGACCACTTACCATCACGTGGCTCGTCTGCTAGTTTCTCAAATCGACTAAAAAAACTTGAGAGCCAGTTCTTTCTTTTTCTTCTCTCTTTATTGGCCGACAACGCATCAATTATCATTAGTGATAACTGCGTTGGGTCTACTGATGTCCATGGGCGATGATAGCCGCAAATATAATCAAAAATTTTAACAAAAAAAAACTGACTTCAAATGAAGTACATCCTTTCCAAAAAAAAAAGAATCATCGAAATCGGTTGGCGTGATAATGAGTAATTCGTTATTACTCAATATCACGCCAACCGATTCATTTGTTGCGCACATACTTAATGCAAATTTAACAACTCTTTGGTTTTCTCATGGATGCCATTGTCAAATCTCGCTCAAATTTAAGTGGGACCACACGACAAGCACCAGCTAAAAAGAAAAAAAAGATTAAAAAAAGAATCATCAAAATCGGTTTACCTAGTAGAAAGTTTTAGGGTAAGAAACATTTTAGTCTGTATTTATAAGACCGCCTTCGTTTTTTTCCCACTGCCCAAAGGTTGACTGGCAGAGAATGCTTTTAGCATTAAGTCCGCTTTTTGTGCCACACTGTATATTATGGTATAATAAAGTTTTTTTTTTTTTTATATATATGAAATAAGTTAATGCTTGACAACGATCCCACCTGATGGTAAGTGGCGATGAAGTCCAAGGTGGTGAACGCACTAACTTAATAAATGCCTATTCACTCTTCTCTTGAAGACACCTACATTGTAGGTGGGCGGGAACACCCACGCAGGCAACTTATTCCAGTCCTTCGTTGCACGCACTATGAAAGATGAGGCGTGTCGCCTCGTTCGCAGCGGTGGGATGTCTACGACGTATGGATGGATGCTTGCCGTCCGACGGGTTGTTCGATAGTTTATATAAATAAATAAAGAAACATAAATAAATACAGTCGGATTGAGAATCTTCTCCTTTTTTAAAGTCGGTTAAAAATCCTGAAATTACGGTCATCGGTCACATTATGTACGATGTATGGTCATCATAAGAGCACCTAATAGGTAATGTTAGAAATATTCAGCAGTAAAGTAATTATTGTCAATGCCTATGTTTATTGACTCTGACCTTGTGTAATTAAACATGGGATGACCCATTACTGACCACAATTTGTTTGACTAACGAAGCCGGGTTTCCTAGACTCTAGAGGATTGTTTGAGTTCGTCTCGAACTACATCCAGAGCGTTAGGTTATTGACGGTAAGCCAACACACATCATACATCAATGGTTCCCTGCATTTTTAACCCCCCGACGAAAAAAGAGGGGTGTTATAAGTTTAACGTGTCTGTGTATATATAACTAGTCCAGCCATAAGTTCTGTTACAAATGAAAATGCTTTGTTTTTAAATGAAGTAATGTAATATTAATAATACCTACATATTTATTAAAGTCTCAGCAAAAAATAAAAAAAATATTCTATTCGAAATGGCCACCTTTGGCTTTTATACAGGCCTTTAATCTGTTTGACCACGAATCTATGGATTTACGCACTGTTTCCAAGGGAAATTTCGCCACTGCTTGCTCCAAAGGTTTTTTAAGAGACTCAACGTTGCCGTGTCGTTTAGAGCAGGCCATGTCCTCTAAAACTGACCATAATTTGAAGTCTAAAGGGTTGAGGTCTGGGCTAGATGAGGGCCAGTCTTCAGCTCTTATAAAGTCCGGAACATTGGTTTCAAGCCAGGCTTGGGTAGTTGGTGCCTTGTGACCAGGTGCAGAGTCCTGTTGGAAAGTCCACGGTATATTTTTAAAAAGAGTATTGCTGAGAGGTTTCACAACATGATCCAAGACTGTATCTTGATACACTTTGGCTGGTTTTCACTCCTTTTTCACAAAAATGCAGTTTTGTGACTCCTTGATAAGACACGCCCCACCAAACCATCACTGACGCAGGATGATGACCACGTTGTACCTTCCCGACCACTTGAGCAGCTTCTTTAGAACTGTGAGCGTACACTTTATCATTTTGCTTATTGTAGTGTTCTTCAATCGTGAAAATTTTTTCATCGGTAAAGAGGATATTTCTGTGCCTTTTACCTGCGTATCGCGAAAGAAGGCGTTTTGATCGATCCACTCTCTTTATTTATTTATTCATTTCTCTCTCTTTATTCATTTCTCGCGATAAGATTTTTTGCTTCCTAACGGGGTTTCGACGAATTCTGGCTTTAACAGCATTAACAGCCTTTGTAGTTCCAACAGCACGCGGCCACCCCGATCTTTTCTGTTCTTCGACAGACGAAGTGTTGTTGTATCCGTTGATTGTACGATATACGAACATACGGCTGATACCAAGCTTTTGAAGTGTCTGGAATATGACCGACGGCTCCATACCCACTTTGTGCAAGGCGATCACTGCAATCCTATTTTCTTTAACACCCCATTCCATATTGTAATTTGATAATGAACACGAAAAAGTATGTGAAATGGCGCGAAATCGAAAGAAGTTTTTAAAATAATATACGTGTTCCAAATTCAAAATAATTAAAAAGCTGAAAAAATAAAAGTTTTTATGTAACAGCATTTATGGCCCGACTAGGTATATCGGTGCAGTCTAAAATAAGTTCGTAATAACCAATGGTAATAACCTATAAAATGTAGAAAAAGGCAACTGTCAAGAAGACAGACAGATTGATAGGATTGCGAATCAAAGTAAAACTAAATAACTTTGAATTGATAAAACCGGGTGTTATCAGGCAATAAACGAATAGTATCCTTGTGCCTGTCGAATTGTGTGTTTTATTTAGTATCCCGGCAGTCCTGACATACTACGCTATGCTATACTATAACTACGCCCACAGAGAGAGATCCATGTTCATAGTACTGAACGTACTGAAGTGTTCTTTGATACATGGTTTGTAGAGATGATCTGAACATACGAATGAGTACCCATAGAGCCCTGTGCTATATATATGTGTGTCTGAGTGCCTGTGTCTGTATATCTATGTGTCTGTGTATGTGTTTATTTGTGTATCTAGTTATTAGTGTATCTGTATGTCTGCCTATAGCATCGTGGCTTCCAAGCGGATGAACCTATATTAGTCGAGTTCTCAGTTATGTTTAGTGTAAATGAAACTTTCGGGTTTTTTTAAAGTTTAATTAAACATGAATGTTATAGATCACAAATAAATCAGAACCCGTCATAACAAAGCCCATAATTGCCTCACGGCTGCACTTGGTGCACAATTGATTATATTATTTAAAAAACAATAAAGAGGAAGAGATGTTGTCAATTCTGCCATTGAATGAAATTATTGCAAAGGTTTTAAACTTATTTATTTTTAAAGTTTACAACATCTATGTGTACCTACTACCTAGTGCTGTAACTGTAATTTATTATCTAACTAGCTGACCCAGCGAACTTCGTATCGCCTAACAATTGATCAGTTTTCGACCAGAGAGGAAAAATGATTAAATTACTAAAATGGCTATTAAAAAATAAGGGTTGATCGTAGAAGGGTGAAAATTGAGGATTGTATGTATTTTTGTATGTTGTATCATAAAAAAATAGAAATTAAAAATTTTGTCTAAAAAATAAAAAATAATGCCCCCTGGAGGACAAAATACGCATTTGGGAGGGTTGTGCCCATTGAGACTCTTGTTTGGCATGATTAGGACTACAACATACTAAAAATTCAGAATGATTCCGCAGAAATAGAATAAATAGACTTTGGGGGGAAAGTGCCCCCTGGAGGACAAAATACGCATTTGGGGGGGTCGTGCCCATTAAGACTTTTGATCAGTACGGTTAGGGCTACAACATACCAAAAATTCAGAGCAATCCGCTGAAACACAATTTCCAAACAATTAGTGCGGGGTCCTTTAGGGGTGGACTACCCCTTACATTTAGGGGGATGAAAAATAGATGTTGGCCGATTCTCATAGATACCGGATAAGCACAAAAAATTTCATCAAAATCGGTCAAGCCGTTTCGGAGGAGTATGGCAACGAAAACTGTGACACGAGAATTTTATATATTAGATAATATAAAATTATTCATTAATATTATTAGTATTATTTTTTTATTGACAGACCCGTATGTTTTAATTACATTTTCTTTGGATTCAAAACCTCAATAGCTCAGGTTAGAGTCATTGTGGTGGCCAGGTGGCCAGTGTTAATTACATCTTGATCCGTTTGGTTTACCTTCGCTAATTAGAACGACTCGGTAATTAAACAAAAACTTTAGAGTTCTCTGTACACTGCAGTGTGGCCGGGTAGGGAGATTGGGGTAAATTGGAACACGTTGCAATTAAACAAATGAAAATATCTTACGCCTCTACTCAGAGTTACTAACGGTTACTTAAACCGCTCCTTAGTACAGAATTTGTCTGGTGATTTTACTAAGGAGCGATTAAAGTAACCGTTAGTGACTTTGAGTTGGGGCGTTAGAGACCTAATATACTACAACCCAGAAAGAAGCAAAGCTGAAGTAAGCACTAGAAAAGATGAATGACAGTCAAGAGAACACTTTGTAATAAACACGTGCTAATAGTTCTAAATGTTTATTTATTTATTTATTTAATGATTCATGCACACCATACAATTTTAAATAGAAAAACTTAAATTTAGAGACATTCGCACATGGGAGCTACTTATTTCGAAACGAAATCTCTTCCAGTAGCCCCACAAAAGGAAATTTGAAATTTGAGTGGCAAACTGAGTGCACACAAAAATACATAAACAAATATAAAAAAATACATACATATACATAAAATAGACATATATACATACATATACACATACATATATACATACATATATACATAAATATATCATATACATCATATATATTATACTAATAATACATACAAACAATAGCTATAAATTATAGTATTAACATAATAATATACTTACTAAAAAAGTGAATAAGTGATATAAAAACTAAACCTATATCTAAACAGTGTAAATAAATTTAACTATAAGCAATGGACAAATAGTGTAGTTTGACAGATTTTTTAAACGTAGTGAGCGTTTTACATGCTCTAACACCAGGGGGGAGACAATTCCACAGTTTCACTGCACGTACAGTAAAGGAATGGGAGTAAGCGCTGGTTTTGTGGGATGGGAATGCAAGGAGAAGTTTATTATGGGATCTACAAGGAGCAAATGAGGGGCGAGCAAAAGAAAATCGTTCACGTAAATATGTAGGAAATTTGGGATTACGTAATATATTGAATAAAAGACATAATATTCGAGTGTTCCTACGAAAACGGATGGGGAGCCACTTGAGTTGCTTGCGAAATTCAGAAACATGGTCATATTTCCTGAGACCGAAAATAAAGCGAATGCATAAATTTTGCAAGCGTTCAAGTCTGTTAAGAAGCTCCTCCGTGGCATCCAGAAAGCAGGCGTCAGCGTAGTCAAGAATAGGAAGGATAAGAGACTGGGCAAGAATAATTTTAGTTTGCAAGGGTAAGAAATTTTGAAGGCACTTGAACGAGTGAAAGGTGAAGTGTACCCTTCGACTAATGTTACTGATATGGGCACTCCAATTTAGGTTGGTATCAAATATGACGCCGAGATTTTTTACCTGATCAGATAACGCAATAGGGTATCCGTCTATGAGGATAGGTACCAAAGAATTACGATCAATGACATTGCAAAAATATCTACTACCAATTATGATGGCTTGTGATTTTTTAGGATTGAGTTGTAATCCAAATGTATTACACCATAAACTAATACTGTTCAAGTCCTTGTTGATCTCGACAATAGCTGTATTAACATCACAAGCATCAAAATGGCGATATATCTGCAGGTCGTCTGCGTAGAGATGGAATTTAGATGAGATAACTGAAGTGACAGAGTTAATAAAAACTGAAAATAAAAGAGGAGAGAGAGCGCTACCCTGGGGTACACCCGAATCCAATGTACACCAGTCAGAAAAAGTGTCATTTATATGTATACATTGCGAGCGACCCCGAAGATAAGAGTCGAACCAAGCTACGGTAGAAGAAGAAATATTAAGAGAAGAGAGAATACCTAGAAGAATATCAAAGTCAACTGAATTGAAAGCACTGCTAAAATCTAGTAGGATGAGAAGGGTAAGGGATTTATTCTCAATGGCATAACGAATGTCCTCACTAACTTTTAGCAGCGCCGACACTGTGCTGTGACCAGGCCTAAAACCAGATTGATAGGGGCTCAGAAGATTATTACATAATAAAAAGTCCAACAGTTGGTCGTGTACTAAATGCTCCAACAATGTTCTTCTTGTCACCTCTCTCCAGGCAGCTAAATCAGCATTTGTGAAAAAAATGTTATAATATTTGGACTATTATACTACTAAATACGTGTACTCGTATACTCGTATATTCTCTGCTTGAGAAAATTATTTCCTTCTTTCTTTATTCTTCTTCATGGGCGACGGTGACACCTTACCATCAGGCGGCTTATCTGCTTTTAGAGCCGAGCCACATCTCCGTCTCGCGACCTGGCTTGCGCGCCCTACCGCACCCATCTGCGTCTCGTGCGCTGGATTGTGCGCCCTACCACACGTCCATACGCTCACCGCACTAACGCACGCTCATCGCCGAGGTATCTGACTTGAACGCCGGAGACTTCGAGGGCCGCTGCTCGTGGTCCCTCAAGTCTCTGCGCGGTGCAAGTCAGAGGAGCTGCGGGCCTTCTTTCAAGTGACTTTATTTGATGTATTCTGTGCTTTACTACGTATCCTTGTATCCTAAATTTATCATTGTAACCGCCAGGAAAAGGCAATAAACATTATCTTCGCTGTATTTTTATCTTTTGATCTTCTCCTTCCTTTTTAATTTCTCAGTCTCCTCTACAGATTTCTTCTTCCTTTAACACTACACTACAAACAACACTACAAGGTAAAGACCTAATATGAATAATCTCCGTACAATCAAAATAAAATTGTTTCAATTCAGGTACCTGCCCTGGTCTCCCTTGCTATTTATATAATCCCCCTAGCCATTGTCAACGTTAACTTATACCTACTTCTATAAAGGTAGCCTCATATGCCTACTCCAATATCCGGAAGCCTTATATGTAACACCATATTACGTAACGCATGAAGTAATAAAGTTGAATGATCACCATCTAGTCGTGGCTGAAGTACGGCTCAAAGAAGCCGTTGCTCGTCGACCGACTAAAGCGACCACTAAACTTGGCAAACGGTTCGAGGTTAACAGACTACGGGACCCTGATGTTGGCGAAGCCTTCAAAATAGAGCTGCGGAATCGCTTCTCCGCCCTTGGGACGGACTCAACTTCTATCGACGCGGAGTGGAAACTTATTAAAATGGCCTACGTGGAAACCAGCTCCGCCGTCCTTGGACACAAAACACTCAAACGCGAAGACTGGATGTCACAGCGAACCTGGAACCTCATCATGAAAAGGCGCGAACTCCATGTTCAACTTCTGGCAACTAGTGATGAGGCAATGCGTCAAGACGCATCGCATGCATTCGGTTTCATACTAAAGTCCTGTTTGTATCACACGGTGACGCAAAATGAGTTTGGACTTTAGTATGAAACCGACTCATTTCACGTGACACACAGCTCAAAAAATACGCTAGTTTGGCCTCAGACCTATTGTCCTATCATTAGTGAAAAAGTGTCCAATATTCTGCCCGTTCTTTGTGTAGCAAGTCGGGCGATATAATGTAAGTCCACCCACGTAATTCCTGTCGTAAACTTAAAGCTGTGCATAAAGTACCTGACTCGCAGTAGTAATTCTCGCAATAAACTGTCTTCTGAAGTCGTAAGTATATAATAATATCGACTTTAATAGGCGTTGTTTTACTGTGGGAAACATTTATTTATTTATTCTTTTTGTAATACCTATGAACAGGTTATACATGGGCGGACTTAATGCCTAGTGGCATTCTCTACCAGTCAACCCAGGGTGATGGCGAGAAATTTGTGGCAGGTGGCAAGAATGAGAGATTCGAAAAATGCGATCTATTTAAACAAAGACTAAAATATATACATATAAATACAAGTAAATAAAATAAATATATTATTCATGATATATATAAAATAAGGATATTGCATAAGGATACTAATTTTTAGTGTCCGACCGAAGCTTCGGCTTCGGCTTCGGCCACCTTCGGCCAAAAAAAGCCAAAAAAACCAAAAAAAGGTTTGCTAGTTGTCAAATATTGAAATTTACCAAAAATGTTTAACTTAATTATCCTAAGAAATTACTTATAAGTATTTAATTTTCTCAAAAATTCCAAAAAATTACATAAGTAAAAATAGATATTGAAAAAGTGTTAAAATTTGCTCAATTATTTTATAGAAATATTTTGTGTTCGTCTGATAATTAAAAAAATGTGACTGATTATTTGATTATTTTTGTTAAAATTACATTAAGTAAATAAATATTTAATTAACATTGTATATTTGAAACTTTTATTTTTGACAATATTTTATTACCTACTTGTATATGTTGGTCACTCGGCTCGTTATTGGGCTAAATCTCTAAAGCTCTCACAATATGTATCTAGTATATTCTGAGATCAAAGTAACTATCGTATTTCTCAAGGTCAATGACACCTTCGGCTTCGGCTCCGGCTTCGGCCGAAGGTTTTGGTGAATACCGATTAATCGGCTTCGGCTTCGGCTTCGGCCAGAATTGCACCTTCGGTCGGACACTACTAATTTTGTAAGTGAGGATAAAGTTTCCCCGACTGAAGTTACTTTTCGTACCTACTTACTCTTTAATTTTCTAACGTTTAACAAGTGCCTATTGCTGACTGAGCTGAGGTATCATCGGAAGGTTCAGGACTTAAAATTGGTGTAAACTCCAAGTTCTCTATGACAGAAATGAACTTGGAAGAGGCCCAAACAACGGGCCTATATATAGGTTAATTTACTAAAGAAAAATTACTACTTACCAATCATTGAAGTATCAAGTCATAGAACAGACATCTCGAACAATGTGTCCCACCCGGGAGGTAAGATTTTCGAACGAACGAATCCATTGAAGACTGAAGCCACGTGGCGCCAATGCATTAGGACATACATGGTGTTTGCGGTGTCGGTTTTATACGCTAGTAATAATACTTCAATGCTACCATTCCGATTTTTAGGTAAGCCCCGCGAAATATGGGCTTTTTGGTTACAAACATCGAGTCAAATCGAGTTAACTTTGAAAAATATTTTATTTTTAAAATATTTTTATTATTAAAAGGGATTTAAAAATGAGTAACATTTGTTTCGGGTTTGTTTGTTATTTTAACGTATGCACCATGTTTCCGGAAACGAGGGCGGGATATTATTAAAATACTGTACGGGCTTGCCGAATAATCGACAACATTTGTCAGCATTTTGAGTAGCGAGGGACACGAGGGTTTAATTCAGTACATACAACTGTCGCCCAAATCGAGACTTTTGATATTGCCTCTCAAGTAAATATTTTGGTTTATTTTTTAAAGTGCTTAATTATATCTTTATTAGGTAAGGTAAGTCTTTTTCTCATCTCAAAGTATCCTTATTTGTGTCGTAATTTTTATACTTATAACCGTCAAAACCTTTCTTTCACTGCTGGGATCAGGATTTTCAAAAATCATTCAAGGCAAGTCTATTTAGTTTCATAGTATTAGGCGTTACTTTGCAGTTACCCATTGTTGTTAAGTTAGTATACTTGTTCAGTCTACTGTCAAATTCATTTGCCAAGTGTGAATCGGCAGTCTTCACTAATTTTACAAATTATTACAGAAAACTATGGGCGCCGGTAGCAGACGCATTTTGTTAAGTACTAAATAAAACCGAAACTAATGAGGCATAGATTTTACCTTATGAATTGGGTGTGGGAATCATGGGACGGTAATCGTGGGATCTATAAAATACAAAGCGGAGTGGGTAAGTACTGGGCTAAACACGCGACGGGTATAGTTTCTGTTTAAATAAAAAATAAAGGTCTAGAATTACTCTAGATTGCTGACCAGCAACTAAGTAAGATAGATGTAGATGCACTACCATAGGTTACCCGGGGACGCACATACCTAAACCTAAAACTCTCAGGTATATGCAGGTATGCTGGTTTTCTCACGATATTTTCTTCTAAATAAATCGATACGCTGTTGCCAATATAAGTTAGACAGCCGTATACATTAGATAAGAAGCCGTGTTTATATGGAAAAAGATCAACTATGAGCCGTGTCCAGTGCTGCCAATATTTACTATTGGTTCAGCGCTCGAACTAAAAAAAAACCGTGGATTTTTGGCTTGAAAGCCGTAGAACACGGTAATTGCCGTAGCATTGGCAACATTGAATCGATAGTTTCTAATCCACACATAATCTCGTTGTTTGTATAGCACATACAGTCTGCAATATAACATGGATATAGGCAGAACGACGAGAATCTACTGCAGATAATTACAAGCTAACAGAATTGCGCCGCCGTAGCGTAACCTCTTAATAACGTGTAGACTAAAGCTACGGCCGAACCTGAGCGTAAAGGGCGGATTTCGTATTGTAAGTCTATGGCTCGTTCGTTCGTTAAATATTTCGATATAAGTCATTATATAATAATAATATTTATTCCGGCTTCCAGAACAATAAGTCACCGTATATCTTATTCCAGATCAAGATCTACCTTAATGCAAAAGTTCATGAAAATCCGTTTAGTAGATTTTGTATGAAAGAGCAACAAACATACATACCAACTGTTCAATCCTTTATCACTGGTCGGTGTCAAAAGAAAAGTAAAAACCCTTCCAAAATTGACAATTGATATTCTAATATCATTGGAAAATATCGGGATTTGCCTCAACTCCGGTGATGGAAAAGCGGTTATTTACGACGTTCGTGGAGTTTTTCGTCCATCCTGCAGCCCATAACTTTTATGGTGCTATTCTCCGGCCGTGCCGTGAAACACGCAGAGAGAAGAAGCTGTCGTGCGCAGCGCAATCCTGCGACATTGGACGTTAAGGTTGGTGGTTCTTTTTTATTGATTCTGCTATTGGATCAGTGCCAGATTTATATTTCTTATGAGTGTAGGCCAATTTATTTCCGCCGCCCCATATACCTTTTTAAAATAATAATTTTCCATTCATAGTAAGGAAGGCGATGAATTAGTCACTAAGAAAGTGCGTAAAAGACAAGAATTACAAGTTTTTACGGCACTTTTTAATAGCAAAATCATCTATAATATATCATCTTCTGAAATCTGGCGCCCCTAGGACGCTGCCGCCCCTAGGCCGCGGCCTATACGGCCTATTGACAAATCCGGGACTGTATTGGATTGGATATATTATACCACCAACCTAGGCATTTCATAATAAGTACACAATATACGTGTATAGTCCACGCATATACATATCGACGGTTAAAAGGAAAAATTTACTAAGCGACATTGAGCTAACTTTACAGGAGAGCAGTTCGAAGTTGAATTTTTAGAAAAGTTGTTGTATATGCCACAGTATAGATGATAAAATAAGGATTGCAAAACAGTAAGAATAACTTCGGTAGGATGATTACAAAAAAATATAAGTACATGATTTGTTGTAAAAATTCCAACTTTGAACTGCTCTCCTGTAAAGTTAGCTCAATGTCGCCTTTCAAGCGTCGATATGTAGGTATGTACATATATCGAATGATCGCCCCTGCGATTACCGCACACCAACTTTCATAATATTAGTGGGATATTAATAGGATTAACAACTAGCCGCAAATATTTCATTGATTTTTTGGATATAGGTAAGAAACAGGATGAGGAGTAACTTTTTGTTCATGATAGTAAACACAGAATCAACAGCAGATTATATCACGTAGTACTTAGTAACGTTTGCGTTACGTACGAAAGTGATTATACAGAGAAATGGTCACTTTGCTTTTACTACTTTTTTAGTTATCACAACAAAGATATTTTTTTAATTTCATTTAATTAATGAATAATTATTATTACCGTAGGTTATATCGTGGATCATTCTTACCACACTTGTCAAAAATAATGATATTATTTTTATCAGCAGATATAGTCATTGAGTAGTACCTACATGTCATGCCATACTGATATCTGTTTTTGCGTTAAAAATGCTCTGCCCGCGGCGTTTTTCTGCGTTTTCCAGGACCATAATTATCTTCTATTCCAGATTCCAGCCTGTATGCTAGATTTCATGAAAATCTGTTGACTAGCTTTTGTGTGAAACAATAACATAACAAACAGTCATACAAACTGTAACTTTCTAAAAAACACTCTTATTTTATGTGAGAAATGGATCATTCCATAAAATGACGCTATACATTTCTAACTTTCCGCACTTATTTTCCATGCGTTTGTATGTATTGCATTTTATGCTGTAATTGATTTTATGATACCGAATCTCATAACCTCGTGCGTTCATTATATTAAAAAAGGATAATAAGATTTTTCCTCTACATTGATAAAGTCCCAACCAAACCCGCAGTTGTTTGGACGGCGACCCAATTCAAAGGCCATTATAAATCCGAGTGACACGTGGCCCGCTCAGCGCCGCTCAGGTGCGATGGGCCTGTCTAAGCCCTTTAGCCTGCCACTCCAACAAGACCGGAATCCTTCATAATATTGACACAGATTAATAAATAAGGTAGATAACTCACCGCCTTGTATTTGACTGAGAAAGAAAATTACCGTGCTGGATTACGTGATTCCTCTATTTACAAGCTACCACGCCCATCCACGTCAAAAATCATGCTGTTTTCTGCCAATAACTTCCGGACATAAAAACAAAAACAAAAAAAATTATTAATGGATATCGTTCACCCAGTAATACAACGGCACATAGCTACGTTTGCCATATTTTACAGAAACGAGGATCAAAAATTTTATAAAAAAAACTAAAATTAATTTATGGGTTCTTTTTACGTTTTTTACAGATTGTATGGGTTTAGTTACCAGTATAGACATTAATACTATATGTAAGCAATAAGTAAGCATATGTATGTATAAGTAATAATATGTAAGCAGTGATAGCCTAGTGGTTAGAACGTTGGTCTCCCGAACGCGGGGGCCCGGGATCAAATCCTGGCACGCACATCTAATTTTCTAATATTATGTGCGTATTACAAGTTAATTATCACTTGCTTCGGTGAAGGAAAACATCATGAGGAAACCTGCACACCTGAGAGTTCTCCATAATGTTCTCAAATGTGTATGAAGTCTACCAATCCGCACTTGGCCAACGTGGTAGTCTATGGCCTGTACCCCTCACATCGTGAGAGGAGACCCCGAGCCCAGCAGTGGGACAATTATCGGTTGTTGCTTTTATAGACATTAATACATATTTACCACTATGTAGATTATGCACTTTTAAACACGTATACCATATTAAACTCAATTTCGCATTTTTTGCAGATGTGCCATTATATTACTAGGTGAGCGATATATCGAATTCGAAATTCTACCTTATCGCTGGTTTATTAAGTTATTTATCCGTTTCCTTGTACCTTATACCAGTCTAAATGCCAACCATTTTATTCGGTGCCGAAGCGCTAAACACAAGAGATGAGAGTGGATGAGATGTACCTACCGCGAATTCTATTATGTGTTAAAAGCTTTTAAATTGGATTTAGAGACATTGTTTGTTGATTGATTTTATGTTGAAACGTGTAGGGCAAGTACTCACAATACGCTAAAAGTACCTATATAATCCAATGATCCAATTCAGGCCACGAGACACAAAACAGCTAATATTTTTATTATGCCCTGATTTTTATTTTATGTGGTTAAAATGGGCTTCTTTTAAGATAACAGCCACCCTAATATACTACTTAGTAAATAAAAAATCATGGAATCACTTTTACGCCACTCTAGATGCACTCTAGTTAAGTCAAAATAATCAATTTTAACTGTTTTAAATTAATAGTCTTAAATTAAATTAAAATAAAAACATTTATTATATTATTTACACTAAACATAGCTAAGAACACTCTCTAATTAGTCACTTTTAAAAAAATTAGATCAAAATCGGTTCATCCGTTTGGGAGCTACGATGCCACAGACAGACATACAGATCTACAGATAGACATACACGTCAAACCACAGAATACTTAATAATACTAAGACCAATGATATTATATATTAAAAAGAGGCATATATTATGTCATAAGCGCGCGCGTTGTGTGACTAAAAAATTCCCAATTGGGAACTCTTGTTCAGGTGAAGAAAGAGATAGCGAAGTAGTTTTGACGCGAGAGCAATAAAGACGTGCGATAAAGCAATAAAGCGTGCCTTGCGGACATCGGAACAGATTTTTCGGTTGATTTGTAAGGGCATAACGTATCTATATTTATTTAAACATCATTGACTAAGACTTATTGGTAGAGAGAAGTCACTCCGCAAAATGAAATCACTCCGCAAAATCATTTAAATAAATAGCGACTCTTGCTCTAACACAATAAATTGTAGATGCCGTATGATGTATAAAGGCACTCAGCACTTTTGGTAAAAAGTGCGGAGTGCAGGCCTGGTGAAACTTATAAGTAACACCCATTGAAGTATAATGTCATAGAACAGACATCTCGAACAAAATGTGTCCCGCCCGGGAGGTTCGATTTTCAAAATTGAGCCCCGGTTCTCCTTTCAAAATATAACGAATCCATTGAAGATTGAAGCCACGTGGCGCCAATGCATTGGGACATACATGGTGTTCGGGGTGTCTGTTCTATACGTTAGTTATTAGTACTTCAATGGTAACACCCCTCTTTTTCGTCGGGGGTTAAAACAGGATAAAGTAAAAGATTGCCGTAATACTTTCATATTATATTTTTACCCGACTGCCAGAAATAATGTTTTTCACACGTTTAATCTTGTATGTATGTATGTATGCATATTTTTTATTACCTCATATCTTCCAAACCGCTGAATGGATTTACTTAATTAAGATATCGTTGGATTCGTCTTGATGAACCCAAGTGTTCTTAGATAAGTGAAATTAAAAAAAAAACAAATATGGTAACTGAGATGCCATTGTTTGAAGTATCATAAAATAAAAATAAATCGAATATTACATTATGGGTATCAAATTAAAGAGCTCGTCATAAGGATTTCAAAAAGGTATAGGTCGGCTGTCCCATTTCAAAAACTAGTAAGTCAACAAAAATAATAAATTTGTTTTTTTAGCTAAAAAATATTTTCTACTAAGTCTCTACATTATGCAAAAAACACCTACGTCAAAATGCACTTAAATCAAAAGTTATGCTGGTACCCTAGACCTAGTAAGTGCATCAAAAGCACAGTCTGAACCACTTCCAAACCTAGTAAGTCACACGACCATTTCAAAACTTTAGGATGTGTAAGCACTTACTGGATTTTTGAAATGGTCAAAGATATATACTAGATATTGAAGTATAAATACAATATTTCTTGGTTTTTGTAAGGCATTAAAATAGCGAGTTACTAAGTTTTTGTTCGTTGTTTCTACCCACGTGCATTTTGGAGTTTCGTCGCCCCCCACGCAGTCCTGGATTTGTCAATAGGCCGTATAGGCCGCGGCCTAGGGGGGCGGCAGCGTCCTAAGGGCGGCAGATTTCAGAAGATGAATATTATATATGATTTTGCTATTAAAGTGTCGCAAAAAATTTTAATTCTTGTTTTTTTACGCACTTTCTTAGTGCCTAATTCAGTGCCTTCCTTACTATGAATGAAAAAAATATTTAGAAAGGTACATGGGGCGGCGAAAATTAATTGGCCTACACTCATAAAAAATATAAATCCGGCACTGCCCCCACGCCCTTCCTGCTCATGACACAAAGCAGATTTTAAATAGACCAGTGCCGATACCTATAAAAACGGTAAAAAATGAAAAAAAAATAATAGTAGGATGAAACCCATTGCAAAAGGAAGAGAATGTAACAAAAATGAAGGGGAAAAAAATTTACGGGCGATCTGAGGTCGGGAAGTGGGGGTATATATTTTTTTATATACCATCAGAAATTAGAGATTTCAACGAATAAAAAGTCCACCGAGTTTTTTACAGCAGATATTTTGACGGGTGAATTTTCGATTGAAAATTAGGGTGCTTTTTCGATATTAAGTCAAAATAAGGTGAAAAAATAAATATTTAAAATAAAAAAAATTAAGTATGTTTGGGACATACAAAGGTAAGTTTTCACCAAATTATGTGAGAAAAGAAATATTTTTGTGAACGATAAAAATAAAAAACCAAAAAGATTATTTGAATTTTTCACATAAATTTTGAGGTTATGTAGAAAAGTGTATACACAAAAGTTTTGGATCTTTTTATTACCTACAACTTTGACATTTAACTTTTTTCAATAGGATTTGTAGTTTTGCTGGAAATTGAGATAAACCGTTTTTTACCCTTAAACCCCCCCTTACCCCACCTCAAATCGCCCGTAAATTATTTTACCTTTCATTTTTGTTATATTCTCTTCCTTTTGCAATAGGTTTCATCCTACCATTATTTTTTTTTGTTTCAAAAATTATCGGCACTGGTCTAAAACGGATTCATCCTTTCCGTTGCGGTGTCGAGATTTACAAGCGAACAATAAAAATATTAAATATCTCATTTAATATGCCAAAATCCGATAAATGTGCGAATTGTTCTTATTACGAGGAAGAAATTAAGAGACACAAAGGTAAAAGCGATGAAGTGCCAAAGATGTTACTAGGTTTTGAAATTGTTTTGAGGGTATAGTTTTTCTTAGACTTTTATTTTCAAAATAGGTTTAGCTTATAAAACTTGTACTTTAAATCTTAACAAGTAATTTATATATCAAGTTAAGATTTCCGGACTACTTCTTTTATCTAAACAACAATTTCTCAACAGATATTGTATAGTTTAGAAAGGCTACCTTAAAACATGTTTTTTTGCTCTCCTGTAAAATTTGGTCAAATGTACTTGCTATGTTTTGAAATGGGACAGCCGAGGTATCATGATAGTTTTTTTAATCATTATTATGATTTTATAAGTATCATGTCATGAGTCATGACAAAGGAATTGTAATCGATGAAATAGCCCGAATTTAGTGGATAAAATAAAGTTTTCAGTGAATAAATCTAACGGAAGATAGGTAAGTAGTCGCTTAATCGTTTTTCTGTGAGACAGAAATTAATACATAGGTACACAGCAAGGTAAGATACTGTGGTAACAAATAAGCAAGAGCTCAAAAATATTACGCTCTCTACGTTGTTTTCATGCAAAACCATTTTTGAAAGATACTTGTGAACTGTTAACAAACGGTAGGTACCTCCAGTATACAATATTTATCTATGGTACATACTGGGAATAAATGCTTCGAACAAAGATGTTTAACTGCTTCGAAGTGAAAATTACTTACGTCAGATCTGTGGCTGTGGTGTACGCAACACTTGCGATTCTGTCAAGGATTTATGGAGCTTTCCGCACCGAAAGCAAGAGGAAATTTTATTAAACTGTTAAATTACAGGATTAACTTTGTCTAATTAATTCCTTTAATTTCTACAATTAATAATTTTCTTGTTTTTGAAGTTATACTTCTTTAGGCGCGTTATGAAATAAATTGAAAAAATTATGAAAGTGAAATTTTTAGATTTTATGTAACACGGACGGTGACACAAAAACGACGGTGACGAAAAACGTCGCACGCGTTTTTAAAAACGCTCGTTTTGAAAAATGATTTTATTATATTTATTATGTTTTTTTTTATGTTATTAGAATATTGTTTATTTTTATATTGTTTTATGGATTTTTTTTATTATTTTGATTTTTTTTAATAGTTATTTATTTAAAAAAAAGAAAAACGTCACACGCGTTTTTAAAAACGCTCGTTTTGAAAAATAATTTTATTATATTTATTATAATGTTTTTTTAATGTTATTAGAATATTGTTTTTTTTATATTGTTTCATGGATTTTTTTATTATTTTATTTTTTTAATATTTTTATCATAATTTTTTAAATAGTTTTTTGATTATTTTTTGAAATGGTTTTTTTGAAACTGTTTTTTTCATACCAAAGAAGTATAACTTCTCAGGCATGTACATGAGTACACGTTTTTTTCTGTACTCCTATAGGTTACTATACTCGTATACCTACCTTGCAGCAATTTTATTGAAGTGAAATAATTTAAAGGTAAAAATTTATAGGGAAACCTGATCCATAAATTCCTATAGGTACTTACTCTAGGTCAGTCTTAAAAATCCGTAGTAGGTATATTACGAATAAGGAACTTAGGTTGTTCCGATTAAGGTACTCTAGAAAAATAAAAAACAGTACTAAAAAAGTAAAAATCAAATGATCAAATTCCATGTAGTTTACTTCTATTCAAGATTGGCTATTTCAATTCTTCCTAAGCTGGTTATACGCTAGACGAGCCGAGCACGAGCGGAGCGCAAGCCGAGCCACTCGCTCGCAGTGTCAAGTGTGGACGTGCAACGAGCCTACAACAAGCACTCTCCTCGAACATAGGTTCCGCGTTGCAAATCCCTTTGTGTCAAAAAACCGACAATAGGCGGAGCACAGTCGAGCACGAGCCGAACGCTCGTTCGAGGCTCGTAAGTCGGTCCACACTACACGAATTTTGGCTCGGCTCGTGCTCCGCTCGTGCTCGGCTCGTCTAGAGTATACCCAGCTCTACAGTCTGTTAGAATGTCAACCGAAACAGTGTGCACAAAAACTAAAGTTAGTTAAAGCAAATTACATACCTACCTACTAGCGTTAGTTTTCGATAAATATCAGGCTGACAGGTTTTAGAGGTAAATCTCAAAATAGTTGCGTTTAATTTTCTCGTAGCGTGTTGGAGAAAGGCCCATAAATTCTGTTTTCACGGAGCCAAGCCACTTATTTTCTTGTGTAGGTACCTATTAATGTAGGTACTACTGTAACGAACAATAATAAATAAATAACGCTTCACCCTCATAGCCCCATACTAGGATTCCCTGAGTCGTGGGTGCCATAAACACACAGAGACAAGAACACCCAGACCGAGAACAGAAATTCAAAGTCATCCTTTCTTTCCACCTCGCTTGGCCATCACGCCACACAGGTCGTCACCATGGATATATCACTCATATATACTATGGTCGTCATACAGAATCTATAGATAATTTAAATAATACACAACCTCATTTACCTATAATATATTTTTGAAGTTATATTTCTTTTGGCGCGATGGAGAAAAATAATGAGAGTGAATTTTTATAATGACACCTAAATTCTACATCGTGAAGTTAGCTAAATTCTACATCGTAAAGTTAGTTCTAGGTGGCATGGTATCGTAATAGTTCTCGTAATAGAACATAGATGGTGTTTTTACAATTGTAAAAACACCATCAGCACGTAGCACGTAGGTACGTTGAGTATTGAGTAAATTATTTCAAAATATTAATTAATTTTTATTTTTTGCCCGCGTCGGTGTTTCCGCTCGATTACAATGTGAGTGTCTTCAAGGCAAGAGTGAATAGGCTTTTACTAAGTTAGTGCGATTTACCATCCATGACTACATCGCCACTTACCATCAGGTGAGATTGTAGTCAAGCATTAACTTACGAGTATATGATATAAAAAAAAAAATTAAAATGTGTGCAATTCACACGTGGTAGAAGTGAAACTTTCCAAAATTTTGGTCAATAAATCGAATCTTCTACCTAGTTCCTCGCGCCATCTATGAATACAACTTAGCACTTTTTAAAAGGTAACCACGAACATAAGAAAAATCGATCGACCAACCGATTGTTGTTTCTTAGTTAGTTGCTAGATGGCGCGCTACAGTAAATTTGTGTAAGACGGCTGCTAGATGGTACCTACTTATTAATTTACGTGTTGTTGTCGAGGGGTTTGCGCAGCAAAGAGCTCTTATTTGTGAGTATTTTTATATCTTGCTGTGCTAAATAATAAATTTTATAAGATGCCGAAAACTAATGCCGAAATGTGTCGTCAATATCGACGCAAAAATAAAACTAGAATGAAAAAAAAATCTTTGAAAATATTTAAAAGAGCATTTGAAAGTATTTAAAAACAGTATAAAAAAACTAAAAAAAAAAAAAACTAAATACTGGGAGATGCGAACCTGCGCATCAGGTATTGTGAATCTACGTCCTGACCATTGGGCTACGGAGAATTTAAATTGAAAGTCGAAATTAGCGGTTATATTATCTTACCTGTCGTTGCATCCGGTTTCAAATCACTAACGACTCTAAAGAAGTTTCACTTCAAAAAAATATTGCTGTTTTTGAATATTGTATTTTGAACAATGTTTTTTTAATATTGTTTTTCATGCCAAAGAAGTATAACTTCTCACGCGCGTACATAAGTACACGTTTATGTTTTTTTTTTTAACTTATAAACGTATATTTTTTTAAACGACCCATGACCTTCGCAGGCAACGTAACCATGATGATGAACCGGGCTCTACGGGGCCGTCTTTATGTAATGTAACAATAATATATATTATAATATCTATCCTGTGGTGTAGGAGGAACTAACATTAATTTTGTAAACTCGATACTTAACATTTAAATAATAAAATAGCTGATTTCTCGTGGACCCATTATTTTGTTTTGTTAATGCGTGCACTGCACATCTCGAAGGATTGATAGATTTTAAGAATTACAAAGGGACATTTTTGCTTACAAACCAGCAGACGGCTAGCGGACATTTGTAAATGGTCACCAGCCGTGCACAAAAGTTATAAACCCACTATAATAATTTGACGACCCCGGAGCCTAGTTGGTGACCTTGCCTGCGAAGCGAGTGGTCCCGGGTTCGATTCCAGGCCAGGGCCGTAGCTAGGGGGGGGCATTGTGGGGCAATGCCCTACCTTGAAATCACAATGCCCTACCTTAAAAATACGAAAAACTAAGATAAATTATTATAATTAAAATTTTTGTTCACTGTTTGAGATAAAAAAATTGTAGCGATTGGTATCTAAACTTTTCCGAACATACCACAGTTTGTGACATTAATTTCATAAGTATTATAATCATTCTTTGTTCTGTGTGTAGATGGCATTTGAAGCGCCATCGCATGGTTTCGATGATAGCGATGGGTTTATTTAAGACTAGGAAATCTGTGAGGAAATCTCCCTAGCTTCGCTTCGGGAAAAATAGTAAAACAAAATATAATATAGCCTATGTCACCCGGGGATAGTGTAGCTTCCTAACAGTGAAAGAATTTTTCAAATCGGTTCGGTAGTCTCGGAGCCTATTCAATGCAAACAATCAAATCTTTCCTCTTTATAATATTAGTATAGATAATTATACTATCTGTGATGCAGACACCATAGATTGCAATATGGGCTATATTGCACGGGGTACTATTGGGTACGGGGAGTCCCCTTTTAAACTAAAATAAACATAGTCTATGGCGACCTTATGATATAAGAACTGGTGCCTTACCATGAACTCTAATAAAATGTGTCATGTACAGGACAGGTCAGCTTGTAGCTAAAACCTGACAGGAGTGTATTTCGTACCATGAACGTTCACTTGATGGCCTGCAGTGCCTCTACTTCTGTCCGACATCTTAGTCTATGACCTGCGCGGTACAACGTAGTGTTTAAGTACTCTGTGCACGGTACAAAATTTGTTTTACTTAAGTTCGGAAATAGAGCGTTTTATCGGTGTACCGGTTTTAAAATCAATGCGTAATATTGATGTTTTTAAAAATTTAAAATAACAATCTCAATCGAAGATTTTGAAATTTGTTATAGAAACTTAACGGTCGTTATTTATTAAGCTTAAAAACCGTTCGTTCTCTAAGATTACCAAAAAAATAATCGCTATGTGATGCCTACATTTTTGAACGTAATCTTACAACACTTGACACTTGACACAGTGACATGTCCAAATGTCTAATAAAATGTGTGATTTAGGAGCGATAATTTAAAATTGTTAAGTGCAATTTTTAATTTTTTAACGTACTTTCAAAGAAATGAAAGATATTTATTTTGTGATGGTGGTGCATTTTCATTTTCATGAATGCCTGTAGGTCATGTAAAAGTCGAGGCGGATATTTACATACTGTGATAATATGTAATTTATGTTGAATTGGGTTGGAGATGGGAACTTGAGTAAGAAAGTTGTTGAAGCCGTATCAGTGTACGGCTACATCAGAAGTAAATGCGTTCGATGACGAGCACCCAGCGATCAGGGGTCCACTGGAGACATGAGGGCGGAGGCGCTCGAGGACGAGCGCACGTCAGGATAGCCGTGCCGGCGGGCGACCTCTTTGGTTCTACAACGATCGATTGATACAGATGCTGATGATGTCATACGAGAAGAGTTATGAAGAAAAACTAAATATTTAGAATATGGAATATGTCACTTTATTTAGAACATTATACCTAATACGTAGGATATTCTAATTCTATCATTGATCACGGAGTAGTAGAGATTGTTATCGATGTGAACGTTAGGATAACTGAAAATATACTTATCTTGGTGCAAAGCAAACGGAATATTATTGAATAACCATTATCATATAATACCTTTTCTTCCACATATATTAAAATATATATGTTTGTAAAAATATACTATAGTAATAAAAATAATAATTAGACCTTTTTATTTCTTAAATAGAAAATTCAATTTACAATTTCATAACGACTAAAAAGCATGCAATGCAATCTATATTCTATACAAATAATAAAACTGAAGAATCTATCTGTGATTTCGAAATAAATGATTTAAATAAATAAAAAGTCTTCAACTTAAAGTTAGAGCAATTTTTAGGGTTCGTTAATCCTTTCCTTTATCTTAATTCTTGACTAAATTTAATTCAATAATCATTAATATATATTTCCTTGTTTATATTACTTTATTTATATTATACTCTCTCTATGGAGTAAAGGCTCCTCCATTTTTCTCCACATAATTCTGTCACTCGCTTTATCAATCCATTCTTTTCCCGCTGCTTACAAAATTTCATCGAGCCATCTCTCCGCCGCGGACGCCCGGCCGTTCTGGGTCTCTTGCCTATAGCTGCCTTCCATGATGTAATCTTTTTGAATGTGGTCTATAGTTGAATACGTACTTATAAATCCTGCTTGCTCTATTGGCCGATGCTCTTCGGTGTATTTAGCAAGACGTTTCTCGAGACAACAACAACAAACAACAGCTGGAAACAGCTTGTAGAGATTAGATTGTAGGCAAGGCAGATTGGTCGATAGCTAATATGTACCAAATACTTAATGTTCTTCAATATCATAAATTTATATTCAAACTGTTTTAAATAACAATAACTTACGGTATATAGAAATTATAAACGAAACAGCCAAAACAGGACAATTAATGTTACTTTCGGTAGGCTGTAATATTTTGACGTTGACATAGGCCGCTTTCCGACTTCAATACGTCAACAATCGCTTCATGGTACACAAATCGCAGGGCAGAAGAAGATTATCGAAGTCACGTGACCACTGTCCTGTTACGGTCACGTGATCACTGGCTGACCTGTGTTTTAGCTAGGTCATGGTAGGATATAGCAGGACAGCTCAATTATTGGCTAATATTGGCCTGTTTTAAGATGTCATGGTAAGCCCCCTGCAGTGTGCGAATCTACGTTTTCAACTTTAACTGTAATCAATAGGCCTCGTAGGCTGTCAATGTGTCACGAGAGAATGGCTGGTAAGGTATTTATATCCTTTGAAAAAAAAGAACAAAATCAGTTGATCTGAACGAAGTTCTTCGCATTTTTAATAACATGGCGAATCGTAGAATTCAGCTGTTTTAAATATTTTTATTATTATTTTAATTAGGTTAATTATTATAATAAGTTTGCACAAACAATATGACCTAAATGGTATTTTTGGTCGTATCTATTTACTCGTATCACCCCACCCAAAATACCTCACTCTCACTCAGACGTGGATCTCTACATGCAAATCTGGAATTTCAACCATCTTGTTCGCTTGTTCTTTATCATTGAGGATTTAATAGTTCTTAGATCCATGCCCATGTTCTATCACAGAAATTATTTGTCTACGAATAGCTATTGAATGTACATCACTGACCTAGCGGTAGGGATGCGCGATATACATCGATGTTTTAAAAACACTCGATATAATGTTTGGAAACATCGATTCAATCCATTGTTTTTTTAATACGTCAACATCGAGTAAGCATCGATGTTTTTATTCGATGCATTGAAGAGGCAAACCTAAAGAAAAAAGCATTTCCTTAGTTTTTTGGACATCAAATTCACTGCCGATGAATTTTTTTTAGTCTCAACGCTAGTAAAAATAAAAACAATCGATTTATGGAAATATCGATGTAACATCGATGCCACTATGCGATGCATTGCGTCGAAAAAAACATCGATGTTTTTTTCAATGTCCATCCCTACCTAGCCGTCAGTGATATACATGGTGATTGATTTAGGAGCCCGTGCTTCGGAGCAGATCAATAAAATTATGATAATTTATTTGATATAAATAAGCTGCCCTACCTCAAATTCGACTCTAGCTACGGCCCTGTTCCAGGCCCGTGCCTCATTTATGCCACATAATATAAGCCCCCTCATCTATAAGCTTTGTAATCTGAAAAATTTATGTGGTGATTGACTGACATCAAGAAAATTAAAGATTTACTTTAAAAAGTATTTTATAATCTAATATATAAAATTCTCGTGTCACAGTTTTCGTTGCCATACTCCTCCGAAACGGCTTGACCGATTTTGATGAAATTTTTTGTGCTTATCCGGTATCTATGAGAATCGGCCAACATCTATTTTTCATCCCCCTAAATGTTAGGGGTAGTCCACCCCTAAATTTTTTTTTTATTTTTTAGACAAAGTTTTTAATTTCTATTTTTTTATGATACAACATACAAAAATACATACAATCCTCAATTTTCACCCTTCTACGATCAACCCTTATTTTTTAATAGCCATTTTAGTAATTTAATAATTTTTCCTCTCCGGTCGAAAAATGATAAATTGTTAGGCGATACGAAGTTCGCTGGGTCAGCTAGTACTTAATAAATTTTTCGCCCACATTATGTCCGTTATTGGGCTAGGAACTTTAATCCACAAAATGTTACGTCTAATCAGTTCTACAAGTTACCTATCAATTATCCATCTTTACATTCTTTTCGATTCTGTATCAGTCTTATTTATTACGTTAAAAGACACTAAGTTTTTTTTACCAAATAGGTACCTATTTACTCGTCTAGTACGTGAACTATGCCGACTAATAGGGATGTTAACACTAATTATAAATTACTATAAATTTTTGTCTAAAATACTAGTGGTAACATTTAAAGGCCTAAAATATGATTCTTTTATCGAAATCAATCACAATAAATTAAATAACATCAATTTAAAATGTTAAAAATTGTACTCACTGTCACGTGACCTCAAACGCCATTTTGAGCTTATGACGTCATTGAAAGTATTTTATATGCAAATTCAACTAACTTCAGCAGACAGATAATATTGAATATCGTTTTGTGACGTCACGTGACGTTTTTGGTGGGAAATTTGATAATGATTTTTATTTATCAATTTTTGTTTTTAAGTTGAAGATTATTATTTTTATAATATTTTTTTTATGAATATTAAAGTCCTGTATCTATAAAATTAAATTGAATCCTAAAATTAGTCAACATCCCTATTCAGTTGAAGTAGGAGTTTATTCCCACTTGTCCTGTTGAGTAGGACATATTCAAGATTATTTTTTATAACAATTGCTTTACAGAACAAGAACTTTTTTAACACTAGACTAGACTAGAATAGACTTGTGGCTAATGAAAACGCGATTTTATACCAAAACTTTATTCTTAAAAATCTGTAGGTACAAATTTAATATTCCTTACGTTTTATTTTAATATATAACACAATATATAACATTAAGTATACGTAATAATTGCTTACAGTTACTCTTATAAGTATTATCCATATAATAGTGGACAAAGAATCACACCAAAATATAGTTTGTGATGCTCTGAATATTTAGAATTATTGGAATAATTATAGGTAGGCAGATACATAGCTAGTTACATAATAATAATGTGTTGATAATAACATAAAAATAAGAGGAGACAGAAGCGATCAAATAAGATTTGCTGATAATTTTTAGGGCCAGCCATGCGCCGACTGGCAGGGCATGCTTCGGTATTTTTATTAGACGAAATAAGTTGAATCCTAAAAAAATTTTTTTTTTAAACGCTTTTATTTCAATAATGTTTAGTTTATAAAATTAGCTACAAGTTGTGAAAATTTCAAGTCTCTACGTAAAATAGAACATAGAGAATTATGCGTCTAAAGTCTGAAAATCGTTTTTTTTAATTTAACAACAAATAAACAATGAAAATTAGTTTAAAATATGATTTTCGTGTATTGTCATCGGAAATACACATGTCTGCCAAATTTCATCAATTTTCATTAAAGGGAAGTCATTCAAATTAACGTTACAAGATTTGATGCTTTGATGCTTTGATGCTCCGAAGTGAAGCTAAATAAAAGCGTTTAAAAATACCTTAATTATATGACGGTATAGTTGAAATGCATGCCTAGCCAATGGGCAACTCTGTTTTGTAACTACGATGAGTTTCATTGAACTTCAACCATAAAGAATAATCAATGGTAAACAAAAAATATTTTTTTATTACATATATACAGTATAAGTTTGTTTACGAAATAGGGCTCGTTGAACCAAATTGACTATAAAATTGCTCTATAACGCTGAAACTGAAAAAAGTACATAATATTTCACGGTTGATTTAAAAAGAAGCGTGGTAAACAAGATGATAAGGTTCTTATCACCATTTTCGACAACATATTTACTTATTGAATGCTGAATATTTCAAATTATTGAAAGTGAGGAAAACATGCATCTGCATATTTCTAATATTTTTTTCTAATATTATACATTCATCAATTGTATATCTGAGACTACATTTCACATACATAATTACATAGCGTACAAAACAGTTCAGTGCTATCATAATGAAATAAAAAAAAAAGTTGTTGTCTGTAAAGTCGGTTTACGGACAATGGTTTTACGTGATAACGTCTATTTCGTAGAAGAATAATTTATGATATAAATATTGTCAATTCGCACATTAGGAACGGGATTCGTTTTAAATATCAGGAGCTGCGCGACATCTGTGATTTTCTTGACTACAACTAAAGTCCGAGTCGATGTACTGTGTAAAGTTCTTTCAAGTAGTTCATACCTATAAACAGAGATGACGCTATTGTAAATTTTCGTTTTCATATAATAATAATACGTACGAGCTACGTGAAATCATTTCTTTTCAAAAGATTGTAAAATAAAATAAAAATGAAATGAAAAATGCCTTCCAAGCGGACCGATTACGCTTGAGTGGGAGAGAGACGGCCGGTCTAGCGTGCCTCTCTCTCTAATGCTGCGGTGCGCTTCCGTAACGTTACTCCGGCCGTTACTCGGTTTTCGTGAATGCCTCTCAGGCTCATCGTCTTTATAAACGTTATCACGTTAAAAACTTTTTCATTAATTTTTTGGATAGTTTTATTATTATTTATTTAGTATGTTTGTATATTCTTGTAGTTATTTTTTACAATATTATTTGTTTTTTTTTCTCTGTTTATAATACCGCTCATCGTGCGTTTCTGTTTGGTCTAATGATTAGCTGGCAGAGAATGCATAAAGCATTAAGCTCGCCATTTGTTACTTAATCCTGTATTGTGGCCAATAAAGATTAAATAAAGAAATAAATAAATTTATTGCACAAACGATCTTCGATAAATACCAGAAGTGGTGCCACCGATACAAACTATTCTTGTTGGTCATATCAGTACCTATGACATCCTAGTATGACTACCAATAAACGGCCTGTAATGTAACCGTTTTGTGTTAGCCTAATTACCTATTCTCATTCAAAAATATGCAACGGCTGGTAAAAGCTACCTTTCTATGGCAAACATATATTATAAACACGAACATAATCATGATGAAATGTTGTGTCATAATTGCTTCTTCTTCGTACCATTAGACTCTTATTATGCATAACATACAAAGGTGCATTAAAAATCATACCAAGAATTATCTCTCAAGCCTGTTCTGAACATAAAAAAATATATGTGATTGTGTGTGTGTGTGTGTGGTTTTATATATGTGATTTTGACAATCGCAATTGCAATGATATTATGATATGTTGAATTTGCAAGTGATAACAATGTAATGTAATGTAATGTACCTAATAGTTCACACATAAGAGAAGATACAATTAATTTATGTTATAATAAGATATTTTGAGTGTATTGTATTTTTGGCAGGGTTATCACATGACATAAAATAATATTTATATTTATAAAATATTTATAACTGCTGGTCCCCAAATGTTCAGAGATCTGGGAAGAAAATTATTTTGTTAACATACAAAAATACTCGATATGATTTTAGGTACAACAGAGGATCGTCATAACATATTTTACTTATAAATGCAGTGTGTTGTCTTTTTTACATTTTAAATTGATTGTGTATTTAACAACTATTACAATCGAAGCAGTAGACTATAGCTGTTTTACTACTATTAACGTTTAAAAATCTAGATAATATATTTTCATGTGTTCATGGCCAAATTTTATCCAAAAATTTCCCTAATGCTACTAAAAACTAAAGACATTTTTCTCAATAAATTCCAAAGTTTTTGGCTTATCACTAATTCTAAGCAATTTTAATGGAAAATCTACAGGTTTAAAACTAAATATTATGCATATTCATGTAAAATAAAAATCAATTATACATTATCATACCAAACACGTCCTCTCGGTAATCAATAAAGATGGCATCGGATTAACTAACTTATTAGTCAAGTACAATAACGTTATTAACATTTATTTTATTTTCTTTAATTCAGTAAGAAAATAACGTATGATTTATGTCTCTGTCATATTTTTGTTTCATTAACCGAACATAGCTCCACAGTTGGAGCATCTTCGGTTTTTAAGAGCGAGACAGCAGAGAATACCCAATGGGAAGAAAAGGATGGCGCATAATATTCCGAGGCAGGTGAAATCGTCTTCGAGGATTCCCACGCGACAGGCCGGACAGGCGCCGACTGCTATTATAGGTGGTGGGATGATGATGTTCGTCGCTCCATAGTTGGGTACATAGGGAGCAGTCGGTGTGGTTCCGTATGGCGTATATCCTGGTGGTGGTGGGGGGTATGGCCCAGGCTGACCTTGTGGTGGCACGAATGACGGCTGGGGACCTGGAAATTAACAGACGGGGTGTGAGATAATTGTTGATTTTTTAATGGAAGTAGCCGGCAAGCGAGCTGACGATCCATCTGATGGTAAGTGGCTATTGGCGCTCATGGAAATCAGCAACAATAAAGGTTTGCTGGCCAAAAAAGGGAAGAAAGAATTTCTATAATCCCTCCGAGGGCTCTATCACCACCGGGCCGGATTTAGTCGCCTCTTACGATACCCATCCGGCGTGGGATTGGGGTTAGTATTCTAAGCCGCCCCAATACGGCTAAAAACACAAACACATCAAACACATCATTCAAATTTCCGCCACGCTGGGAATCTAACCAAGAACCCTTGGCACGGTATTTACCATTTCACCACACGGGTCGTCCAACTTATTAAAACTTATAGAGAAATTATAATTATGTTGAGTCCAATATCTAAGACCAGTAAAACGTCAAGGTGCCCAAAGGTCATCTGGTAAGTTATCGTTATATAACGATAAGATCGCCTTTTGTTTATATCTTAACTCGTGGCACACTTTTCTCATTGATTAATAATTATGGTGAAATCAATAAATAAAATGAAGTGAAATAATAAACAAAAGAAAATTTGTCTTCTAGAAAATAAAACAGTTACTGTGTATAAAAACTGGGACTGCCAGCTTTATATTCACTCCGAAGCATAAAAGCATTTAAAAATTTTGCCACTAGCCACCACCACCCGCCAATGAAGCACTCATAGCCGGCGGGGCGGCGGATTGTGTCGATCGCGGTCGGTACAAAATTTCTTGAGCGCTTCCATGCTTCGTAGGGCACGTAAAGCCGTCTGTCTCGGTTATTATCGTAAGATAACAGTCGTTAAGCCATGATGGAGGCCCTCGGGCGGCTTGAAAACTTCTAACGTTAGGTTGGCTACCAAACTCTCCACCAATCCGCACTGGAGCAGTGTGGTGAAGTATGCTCTAGACCACCTCAAGGGGAGAGACCCGTGCCCAGTAGTGAGTCGTTAATGGGTTGAAGCAGTCATCCATCCACCTACTGACTGTGTCCGATGTTGTTTATCACTTAGGAAGGAGTATGTAAAAATTTATTGCATAACAATTAAGCAATTCTCGAAATAGACACTAAAATTTAAATATACAAGTAGTAAACATGAACTGCTCGAAACAGTGTTCTGGAATAGTACAATTTTAGTTTTCTGATCTTATCAACCAAATGACACATGCCTGATAAAAATATTGTAGGACAATGTCAATGTTATAAATTAGAATATGTAAAAAGTGAAAATGAAAAATAAATACTTTTTAACTTGTCTGGAACTTAATATTTACAATTTAGTTTTTAATATTCAAAACACAATCACAAATAGGTATTATAAGCTTTTTTATTCATAATTATGTCACATTTTTTCCCCCAATAGCATCATAAAATTGTATAGAGAAAATAAACTCACCGTTATACTATTTAACCTTGGATTATACTTAAGTAAATCTAATTGGTGAAAACAGTAAGTAGGGCAAAGTTTTGTTACAGTTATGTAAGTCTTGCATATTATGCCTTATACATAAATACTACATTATATTTTAATAATAAAACAATAAAAAAAAAAATTACTACAAAAAGGTTAAATAAAAACATAATATTTACATTAATTTATATTTTTCTTTATTTGAGGAAAACACCTCACCCCTCACATTGTAAGAGGAGACCCCAAGCCCAGCATTGGGACAGTAATGGGCTGTTTGACTTTACTTTGAGGAAAACAACATGAGAAAATTTATGATCTAAGAAAAGTACTATTTTAGACCAGTTTCAAAGATAATTTTACTATTTTATTTTATAAAAAGGCAATAAACAAGCTGACAGGGAACCAATGGTAAGTGGTTATTATAGCACATAGTCAATATCAACGACCCGTGTAGCGCAATGGTTACCATGCCGGATCGCCGCACCAAGGATCCTGGGTTTGATTCTCAGCGAGGCAGAAATTTGAATGATGAGTTTGAATTTCTGTTCTCGGTCTAGGTGTAAATGTCCTTGTCTTGTGTGTTGTCCATAGCTCCCACGACACAGGGAATCCTAGTGTGGGGCTATGAGTGTGAAGCATTATTTTTAAAATAAAAAAAATATAAAAAAATATGATTGCATATTGATGCATAAGGTTGGATAGGGACGGAAAGAGTAGAAATAAAGTAAGAAAAATATGAGAGGTGTCAAGGGACACCCGGATGGAACGAATTTCCTTTCGATTTAAGTATTGTATTGTTGTACAGCGCCTGTTCAGACTTAAGATATTTAGTTTGGTTAGTTGCGGATAGATGGCGTTAGTAAATTAATTCTGAATCACGCTATCAACTTATACTTGTAACATACGTAAGTTCAAGGAAACTATTAATTTTTTTGTTAGCGCTCTGCCTCTTCAAGCGGAGTCGCTTCAGATGAAGGTTTTAAGGTCATAGGACCAAAACCATTGAGGCAGAGTTTAGTGTGTATTCTCCACTTTGGACCGACCCACACATAACCAGCACAGACCGGCTGTGCTGCGTATGCGTAAACAGCATTCTCTGCCTCTCCCTCCCGTGAGGGGAAACAAAAAAAAAAAAATTTTTTTTGAATTCGCTCTGGATACTTAGTTTCATTTACCTTATATAGTTACGCAGTTTGTACAGCGCCATCTCTGTAAAACTTACTAAATCACTTCAAAAAAAGTGCCGTCATTCGTAAAATCAAAAAATGTCGT